>JARHVA010004443.1:157500-162500 GCA_037957365.1 Torreya grandis
TATTTAGATAGGTTGTTAGTTGGTATGATTCATAGGTAATATGGGAATTATTTGTTAATGGATTGATGATTGTTCCTAAATCTTTTTATGAGAGTTATTACTTGTATAAATAAACTACTATAATGTTTATTAGGTTAGCTTAATAAATTAATCATGTTATATATATATATATATATATATATATATATATATATATATGTATATGTATATATATATATATATATATATATATATATATATATATATATACATATACATATATATATATATATATATATACATACATACATATATATATATATACATACATATATATATATATATACATACATATATATATATATACATATATATATATACATATATATATATATATATATATATATATATATATATATATATATGTTTGGTATCATAGCATAACAATCTTTGAACATGGTTGAAATATGAAGAGAAGATAAAATAAGAGGAGCCCAAACACTCTCTCATATCTAAAATTTTCAACTTCATAAGCTTATATTGTCATTTCAATTCCAACTAAATCAAAATGAGTTCAAGTCATATTTTATTGCATTGATCCTATATTGAAACTCAGGATTGGCATCATGATGCTAAAATTTTGTATAAATGTGGTATGTGTTCTAGTTACATTCTACAAAAAGATTCATTGAATACTATGATTCAATCCATTTCATCATTCATTTGATGCATTATAAGTAAAGCTTCATTGAATAATACTCTTCAATCCATTTCAACAATGTATTTATCATGCATTTCAATAACTGGGATGAATTGAAGCATGTAAGTTTTTCTACCAATGACACATAACATGGTAGGTGATGCATACAAAGCCTATGTTGTGCATCCTATGTTGGAGAATTATAGAAAGCTTGCATTGGATTTTTATGGAAAAAAATTGGTCTAAAGCACCAAAAATAGAAAATTCATCCATTTAACTAGCCATAAGAATAAAATTAGTTTTAAATATTCAAAACCATCATCCATTAGAACAAAATCAACATGTAAACTTGAGAAAAGGAACCAAAACCACTTTTTAGTTTTTCAAAAAAAAAATCAATCATTTCATTTGTTTCACTTGTTCCTCAAAAACACTATTTATGAAACCCATGGTATTTCAAAAAGAGGTATGGTTTGCATTAAAACTCAATTTTTAAACCTTCTTATAGAATTTAGTTCTTTTGCATTTCTAAAATGATACATAGCATAGTTGGAAAGCATATTTTGTGAAAACTTTATCAAACCAAGTAGTCAAGATTTAAAAACACAAAACATATATTATTGGTTAATATTTCTATTAAAGTGTAAAATTAAAATAGGGGTACAAATTAATTTTAGTTGCTCATAGAAACAAATTAGGAAATTTGTTATTTTGATTCCAAAATATGGGGGGGAGGTAAATGTTTTCTTCCCATTGCAATTAATTTTTGTCAAAATTAAGTTGTAATTTCAAGGCATTATAAGATTTATATTTTTATAAAATAAAAATAAAATGAAATAATAAACCACACACATCTATATTTTAAATCTCAATAGTGGAATTTGTTACAACCAATGCCTATATATTACATTTATGGGTAATGCCATCGTGTTTGAGCTACTACGTACATAGACTAACACAAATTCCATAATTATGTATGGTAATAATCCCTTTAAATCATAAATAAAATAAAAGGTATGTATTAATTTTTAAAATAACATGTATCTTATAAAATGAATTCATGAGATGCAAAGTTCCATAAAAATATCTTCGTATTTTCTTGGAAATAAGTATAAAGTATTCTTTCAATCTTCCTCTCTATAAAAAATTTCTTGCACTATCAAAATGCATGTTCACAATAAATTTTACTTCTATTTATAATGGGTAGATGGCATAACCATTTTATAAATGACTTCCTAATTTATTAATGTTTTATTACTACATTTAAAATTTTCACCTTTTTTACATTATAAGGTGAAAATAATACATTTTAAATAAAAATGATATTAAAAAAATAGTAATGAATAATTAGAAGAGAGAGAAATACAAATTTCAACTAAATAGAGGTAGCTTGGCTAAATGAATTTATTTCTAAGTTGTTTGGGTTGGCATGGCTTTAGTTCTAGTCTAGGATTTATTTAGTTTTTAAGTCTGAGGTTAGTCACAACAATGATTTTTTCTTTATGATTTGGGTTGATGGTGTTTATGAGTCATAGTAGCCATGTCTCCATGACTTTTTCCCCCTCATAGTTCCCTTTAAATAATTTTGGGAGACTTTTTTTTATTTCATTAATTGCATTATGAATGTTACTTATTTTATTCATTGTTTCCATGTTGAAATTACTTGCTACAAATAATTATTTTACCAATTGTTTAAACCACTCTTTTTTTGTATCTATGTATTTTCAAGAATCCTATTCTTTCAATAGTTTATATTGAATGTATTGAATTTTTTCATGAATATCTAACCTCATATCATCATATTTATTATGTTGAACATGCAGATCCTAAAGGGAATCTTCTAAAGCACTAATATTCTAATCAACACTCTAAAACCACAAGGAGGCATTGTATTCAACCTAACTAAATAAACCCCTTGATATGATAAATTTATCATCTAAATAAGACATATCATTAAAATATTTTATTGGGCTATTTTATAATGTCAATTCTTTCTTTACTATTTTTATTTTTATAACCAATTTAACCTACTCAATTATTACAAGATCATAATATTATATAATTCCATCTATGAATTTAAATCCATTTGTCAATAGTTATTAACCCAAATTTCCCATCACATTTTTATGATTGTTATACTTGTAATTATTATAAATGGATTCCTTCTCAATGTCTTGAATGGTATTAAATTATGAGATGGATGTTAGGATATTATCACTTAGATTAAGAAAATACTTGATGTATGCAATAATCATGTGTAATTATTCCTAAATTTGTTCTTTCATCAATCTCCATTCTTATTTCCTCTTCAATAGCATAGCTATGAAATATTTTAAGTTTTTAATTTATTTGTTTACTTATCTCTCCCAAATAATTTATGCTCAGACTATAGGCTTCCCAAGTAAGAACTTCATTTTTGTCGACCAAAGGTTGTGTAATCTCCACAAGTTATTTTCCCTAAAAATGTGATACTGACCTTGAAGTTACCTTATCTTCATTAAATGGAATACTTTGTAATATATTCACCACTATATTGAAATTAAGGGAAATAACTTTGATAATAGTCTTATTTTTTATTAAGAACTAGTAGGACCAATAAAATGATGTGCCACTAGAGTAGTTGATAATTTGGTTACTAAGACTAGAGGGAGAGTCTCCTAGAGGGGAAGTTTGCTTAAGAGGCGGAGAAACATGTGGAGGAGGTACATGGGATGAAGATGGAAAGCAAATTGGATAAGGTAGAGTTGGATATAGTATATTTGTGTTGGAAGGATTAGAAATGAGTAATAATTTAGGTAGGCCTTGGTTTAATGTCAAAAGCTAAGGATTTAGGTTATCAATCAACATAGAAGAATCAATGGCTTGAGAGGAAGGGAATTCACCTAGATGAATTGGAGATTCAAGAGGTCTCATGATAGGTAACTTGAGTCTTAATGAATAGTCTCTACCACACCTATTATTAGGTATCTTTCCTTGATTAAGGTCATCCTTATCAACTCTATGACCCATTATTGCACTTGATTGTGGAAGTTACAAATATACACTAGAGCTTGGTGGATTCATTTATGATGTAGATGTTTATTTAAGACCTTTGTAATATGTCACAATCTTGTAGCTTCATATTCATGTGAATTATTCCAATTTATTCTTAAACCATTTATTTGATTTGTATAATACTAATTGGGTGTGTGCATCTAAAATCATTATTTTCTTCAAATCCCTATTCAATCTAGGTAATCAAAAATAATGGAATTATTGATATACATGGGGTAATCATGTCACATCATTTATCAACTATACCCTATATAACCCATTCCAATTTTAAGGCATTCAATTGATCTATAGTTATTATGGTATAATATTTCCTTCTTACCTCAAAATCATCTTCAAAATCAGCCCATCAGTCATCAACTTTTAGTTCATGATCATAGCTTGGCCCCACCTTGATATTATTCCTTGAAAAATACTTGACCTCATAGGAGAACCTTTTTGTGTAGAAATAAAAAGGGAATTGAATCATTATAAGCTAAATATTTTACACATCAAACATAGTCATATAGATGTAATGACTTAGTTCAATTGGTAAATTAAATATAGTGATATGTTTTTTATGAATCTTTTGTAAAGTTCCCATAACTACCTTTAGGTTTATTTAAGTATCAGTTTTTCATTAGCATATATTGTAATATGGTATGGATTCCTTTTGAATCCACCTATTCTAATGTAATTAAATTTTTTAAATTAAATTAAATATCTTCTATAGTGTTTGACCAAATTAGTAGCTTCATCTAGTATTTAAATTATGTGTTTCCACCTAGAGATCTTACTCTCAACATTAAAAACATGTCATTGACACATTTGAATTGTTTCTTCCCTTTCTCAATAGTGATATAAGGATATTATTCATATATCATTATACCATGGATGAATTTCCATCTGTAGTAAGACCAAGCCAAGCCCTCAAGATTAAAATTGAATACATGAAATAAGAAGTCATATAGAAGATTTTGGTGGTCTCCAAGTTTGTCAATTTCTCATGTAGGGTGTCACTGATGATTTGACCCGTGTATAAACTAATTTTACCCATAGATGATATTCATGACCATACACATCCATTCACAGAACTCACCTATGTTTGGGTTTGCCATCATATTTTTTAGCATATTGGTCATATTGGATAAATGTTTATGAAAATAATATATGAATAGAGATTTTGAAAACCTAAAAGGTATATTTCTATTCTTATTCAACTAATTTTAGGTGAACATGTTCAAGAACTTGTTTTTATTCTAATATTAATACTAAAATGTAATTTGTTTTC
>JARHVA010004443.1:167500-462500 GCA_037957365.1 Torreya grandis
AGGTTCAAAAAAATCATGCTTTATTATTAAAATACTCTTGAAATATATTATTCTACTCTTAATCAACATGCTAAAAAATTAATCCATCAATATCCTTTTTGAAAAGATTATTGTCCTAGATGATATACTTGGTAGCTCTAAATTTGACTATTATTTTTTCATTAGCACTTATATATTTAGGACATTATCCATAGGACAAAAAATATTCAATATTTGAGTACCATTTGTCAAAAAATCCAATGAAAAATACTAATGGTCAATCATCATATTATTATTTGTTAACTTCTTATATTACAGGTTTTGTCTAATCATATATTCAATATGCAACTAACTATCACATGCATATACCTATGACCAACTTGGTGACCTTTATTTATAGGTCATCTTATTTAAATTTGGAAATCAATCCTACCCTCTTTGAGCCAAGTTATTATTGTGTCAAGATGGGCTTGATGGTTTTGTTGAGAACCATCACTATGGTATAATAATTATAAAATGTAGAATTTTAAATGCTTCACGGATTTCACCACAATATAATTTTTTTATTTGATGAAGAATATTTTATATTTTAATCTTTGAGAGGATATATCATGAATGGTTGATAATGTGTGCTCAGAGGAATATAAATACATGATGAAATATTTATTGAAGTCTTTACATACCAACATGGTAGCATTAGCAATAACATTTAATATTTTATCAAAATACTTGTTACCATGGATGCTTATTATAAATACATTTTTATTTGCATCATTTGAGAATTGTTATTAGTGATCTCTACAAAATAAGGTAATAATCTCTTTATAAAAATCAACTTGCTACAAGAGTGTGTTTTAAGTTTATTGGTTGAGAGAGATAACTTATTGATTTATTTCGCTATTTTAGAATCAATATTTATTCCTTATTTCAAAATTGTGTGAACCAAAATTTTCCCTTTGATGTTTTTAAAACTGTACTCCTTTAGATTCATTAAGATACCATGGGCCCAATATCTTGAGAAAATCATATTGAGGTGTTCATAGTCATTTTCTTCTCACTTAGAGAAAACCATAAGATCATCAAGATAGACCACAATGATCTTATTATTCATATCATTGAAGGTTATATCCATAGCTCTCTATAATTTTACACTTATGTTGATGAGTCCAATTGGCATTTTATTGTATGTAAAAGTACTCCAACAAACTGTAAGGGTAGTTCTATTTTGATCTTTAGGAGACATTTCCATTTGATTATATATTAAAAAAAATCAAGCATGGGCATCATCATAGATCTAGTAATTTATTGCAAGACTTGATCCATTATGGGAAATGGGTAGTTATTTATCAGATATTATTAATTTAAATTACATAAATTTGTCATGACATGTTATTTGACTCTTTTTTGATAGACATTATTAGATGTATTAGCATATTTTTGAGTGTTGATCATCTAATATTTACATATAGATGTTGATTATTGTTATCATGTAGTGAAAATATTATTATCTTGCAGCAACATACTATTATCCTATAGTGACATATTGTTATCCTGTAGTAACATGCTATTATCCTATAGCAACATACATTTATCCTATAGCAACGATCTTGCAGTAACATATTTTGATCGTGGAGCATTATACTTTGATATTACATATTAATGATGCCATCAATATAGTGTTATATTGTGATGATTACATAGTTTAGATTTACATGTATATACTTTTTTCATGTAGAGTAGATACTAATGATGCCATGTTTTAGTGGCTATATGACTCATAGGTACATGAGCTAGGCTGGCAATGGATTTCAATAGTTATGGTAATAATGGTGAAGGTAGTGAGCAGTTGGATAACACCAGCACTAGATAAGAAATATAATGGTAATAAGCCATCTAGTATTTGAGTAGTTTTAGCATGTCTTATGTCTTTTTTTTGTCTTTTTTTTTTTTGTTTAATCTTGATTGATATTTTCATATTCTTATCTTGCTTGATTATGGTTGTGTTTGCTTTTAGTTTTTATTATTTTCTTTATTTGGTAACTTGTGTGTGTTGGCTTGGTGATAAGCTATTTTTTGTCTTAGCTATAATTTTCTTTATTTTGGTTGTTAAGAGGCTCAAATATTTTAATTATCATTTCGAGCCTATTAACTTGTTGCCCATTGTGGATCATATTATAATTAAAATTATTTAATCTAAGTCTTCATGTCTTAGTTTTATCATCAAGAGGTCTTGGGAAGGTTAATGTCATGCATTATAATAGAGCTGACTCCATGATGGCCTTGATTTAATAAATTCATGGGAAAGAAGTAACCTATGCTTAATGTTATTTATTAAATAAAATTGTGTTTGGCCATTATAACCATAAAAGGGGTTGTGAAATTTGGCAATGCATTATAGTTAAAATAAAAATAAAGTTTATCTATTTTTAAATAAATAGATAATGTATTCATTAAGGCAAATGATAGATTTTAGGGGTTTTTTCTTCACCCAAAAGAATAATTGATTGTTTTACTTGGAAAGATTGTATTTCTTCTGTGTTGGATTATGGAGAAACCTAAGAAGGAAAAATGGTAGCCATGGAGAAGAATGCAAACTCAGATTTCATCTCAGTAGGCTTTAATGGCTTGGAAAAAAATTTATGCCTAGGCAGAAGGCAGATAAAGAGAGCAAACCATGGAAGAATAAAAAATAAATGGAGTTGACCATGAAAGAAATGGAACTGATATGGGTAAGAGTTCATTTTTTGGTGAAGGGTAATCAAAGAGAAGTTATTTTCTTCTTCATAAGATATATTTATGCCAAGTAAGTGATGCATTATTTTTATCTTGTTGGAGTTTATCGTTTATGGTTGTATGAAGCTAGAATGATTCTCATACCTGGTTATGAGTAAAATTTTACCTGTTGTATAATATTTAAAATAAACTAGATTTATTATTGAAATACTTTTAGGGATAAAATATTAAAACCCTAGTTATTATTTCTATTTTATTCATGGTTGGAAAGTGTTTCCTTAAAATGACATGTTAGGTGTTTTAATTTTTGTGTGGTTTTTATTCAATGGCCAAATGGGTGCCTCTTTTCTACTATAATTATTTTTTAGTTGTTGGGTTTTTACCATTACTATTTTATTTGATCTTTTTGGTCTTGAATGGCACCCTGTAAAAATATGGCACCTTAGCCAAGCTTGCCTATTTTTTGTTTTGGCTTATTTTCCCTAGATTTTGATGGATTTAGAGGCATTGGTGAAAAGAAATTGTTTGCTCTTATTTTACCTTTTTTTATTTTGCTTTCTTGAGTCAAAATGTGAATGGGCTATTGCTTGCTCTTGGTTAAGAAAAAGAAAAATTGCAAATATAGATGATTTATCCTAGGTTGGATGCTTGATAGATTTGGCAGGCCATTATGCAAGTGTCACTTATAAAAAATTTGATGTATTATTGATGGCACTATTGGTGCATGGTGTTATGGTTCATCTATATAATAATGTTGTGTGACGACTATAAATTTCTCATTGATGGCTAAAATATATTATTCATACATTTTTCCATAGTTTGAATGCCTAACTCCACCATCCAGATGATGGTTAGAGTGATGAGTGCCATCAATTGGAGGGCTCATAAGATAGGTCGAGGTGGTATATGGATCATTTGGTGGCTTCTCTTTCATTCTAGAGTTGTATGATGTGTTTGAAGTTATTCTTAATCAGTTTTAGTGATTAGATGTTTTATTGTAACATGTTTAAAGTTTAATCTTTCCATGTATTATTCATATAGAAATGTAAAAGAGAATGTTATATTTTTTTATATAAACCCAAATTTGATGTAGTTGATACTCATAAACTATAGAGTAATATTAAAAATGATTTCTGAGTTTTATTCTCTTTGATTTAACCTTCAAAATGCATATCTTAAATATTTGTTCTTTGATATTAAGGGATAAAATTGAGTTCTCATATAACTATATTCTATTGTTTAGAAAAAGAAATATCATGTACAGTTAAATGCTCTTCCTACATCATAATTTTGAGAGTTATTATTTTTATTTGTTGATCCTATAATATTCACTTGTAATGTAAAAGGTTATTAAATTTTGGAATGATTACGTATTAAATTAATTGTTTTAAGTCATGGTAAAGGACTTGGTATTACAACCATGCATATTTATCTTAAGAAGGATTTGGAAAGTTTGGTATTGCAAGCTCAACTGATGCCATGCATATAGAAATTTCAAGTTGAATTTCCTTAAATTGATTAAGGTATAAGTATATGTTTAAACATGATGTAATGATCTTTAAATTTATGAGATCTTAGTATTAATATTTATATAGGATCTTACCATTGTATATCTCTTATATATATGAATTTAAATGAGCAAAGATATTTTTGAAAGTTTATACATTCTTATAGAATGATTTCGACATGTTTTATCTTGGCTAATCAAATTATAGTCAAGACCTAAATTTATTGGTAAAATGACTCTTTTACATTATGAGTCTTAGCTTTTAAATATAATATTGTATGTCTTGATTTCTTGAATACTGTAAATAGTGTATGATGGGAGTCATGTACATACATAACTCTGGTTATGGGTTATGGGTGCATTATAAATCTCAACCATGCATAGTGAACTATGTTCTTAATTCAACTTTCACTCTAAACAAAGTGGCACTCAAAAGAAAAAAAATTAGGTCATTTCACTTGGTATCAGAGCCTGTGCTTAAAGGTTTTTATTAAGTTTTGATCAATATCACATATTTTAACATTTACTTGAAAATTTGGTTGATATTTTGTATGATTATGCACACCCTTATGAAAATGACTGTGTGACATAATGTACTTTGGATGGTTGTAAAACACCTAGTGTAGATGTACATGTCATTATGAAGGCTTATTTTGGTAACTTATATGTGTATGCCTTGTGATGGTTGAATGACACCTGTATGCCTCTATTGTCTTTATAAGACTGAATTGAAACCTTATATGCTAGAGTGTATAATAGACCAAGGCTGAATTTATATGCCTTGTATAGATTAATGCATGTCTTATATGCTTGAGAAGGTCATGTGTGACCCTTATAAAGTCACTTAACCTCTTAAATGAGTTGATTAGTACTTTATTTATGCAAGGTTGAAGTGCTAAAAGCTCTTATATTATGGAATATGTATGTATGTATGTATGTATGTATGTATGTATGTATGTGAGAATGTATGTAAAAATCAGTAAAATTTCTACAAGTAATTTTGTAGCCCTATGGGCTCTTGATGATTCATTGACCACAATATGTTGATCTTCATAGCCTTGGCTAAAGTCATCATTTTTTCCAATTTTGGGTTGCATTGATATGGATCTCACTTGACTATCGGTTGACCTATATAGGTAGGTCAATATGAGTTAAGGCAATAAAAGACCATTATTGGAATTTAGAATAATTATTTGATAATTGCTGAAAATTTTCTTAGGATATTAAGTCTTTGAAGGGTTAAGGGATGACTTATGTCTGGAAGGCTAGTTGAGAAGAGAATGTACTTGATTTACTTGAGTAAATCATCTAGTTTTGAAATTTTTATTGGTTGGGGACTGATTTGAGCTCTTTGAGTTGATAGACTTGAATGGTTGTTAATTATCATTATCATTCCATTGAATATGCATTAAGCTAACTTAATTATAAGAGCTGGAAGAGAAGGACTTTGAAATGAATTTTTGACTATCAAGAACAATTGGTGAGTTGTTGAATATTTACTCATTTTTTTGTGGTTTGTTAAGTTGGGAATTACTCTCCCAAGTCTTGTATTGGACTAAGTTATAGCTAAAGTTATTTCATAGCTCTTATGTGATTTATGTGGATGCCTTTACTCTCTTTTTAATTGAAGCCTTGAATGGAATTAGTAGGCCTTATTTTTATCTTACGGACCTAATTGACAACTTGGTGAAGTTGGCCTATTGTGATTCTTAGCATGATAACTATATTTGCCTTGAATTAATAAATTTATTTCTAAATCAAAATTGTCTTAATTTGATACCTTTGTTACTGAATATAATCTTTATAGTTAACAAAGGAATAAAATATGAATTATGGTTCAGTAGGATAAGTGAGTTGGAATGGTATTCCATCTCATTATTGGAACTTGTGTGACACAAGTATAAGCTAAGAAAGAGCTTTGTTTCATGACTAATGCTTGTGAAGAATTGTTTTATCCAAGATAGTGTATTTATAATCAATATTAGAAAAGATTTTTTGATTGAATGTTGATATTTGGTTGATATCATAAATGATGGGTTCATTTAACCATCTTAAAATTTATAAAAATGTTGAAAATTGGTGTTCTCAGCATAATTAATGACTGTTATGGGCAGAATTTTATGATATTTTTTTCATATGAATTGAATACTTTAGTGTGATATATTTTCAAATACTAAATTATTGAGCTGATATATCACTCTTGTGATGAGTGGCATTTAGTTGAGCAAGACAACTCAACATGTATAAGATGCTCACAGTTGAACAATGTTGTTCCAAAGTAAATCTACCCTTAAAAGGTGGTGTAATTAAACACTAAATACATAAAATTGTTATAGAGCCTTATGAGATAGTGATGAAATTTTCAACAATGATTATAAAATAAGATAATATTATTATTGATGATATATCTTGGGTTAATTAAAATAAATTTTATTCCAAAAGAATAATTATTGATTTTATGTGGTTGTGTTTTTTTTAGCATCTATGGCAAGGTGTGTGTTTTACTTGCCTTTATGTGTCACTATAAGTGACTGGTTACAACTATGTAAATTATATTTGTAAGGAACATTATGATTGGTGCTTGGATATCACTATTGGGTCTAAATTGATGGATTTATAAGCAATATTAAGAAGGTTTTTTTGGTTGAAATATTATTATGGTTAGTTAATTGCAACCATCATGTGAACTGAAAGTGAATAAGTATTATGTTATATGATATTCAAGTGCTGGAATTTATGAATTTCATCTAAAATTAATGATTGTTGAACACTATAATTTCCATGATATTAACCTTCACCTTGAGCCTTGGCTAAGTCCACTCTTCCCAAGGCCACACTACGTAAGATAAGCAATGCTAGTCAACCATTCACTTGTTTAGGCAAGCTAATTGGGGGACTAGTGATAAAAGTTTGTGGTTGGAATAAAAGGATAAATGCTTGGTGTTTGATGATAGCTTGTTAAAATAATCTCTCATATGATACTAAAGGTATGATAGCCTTAGGAGGAATAAGGGTGTGAATTAAGCTTGAAGGTCCAAGTGCGGGTGAATGTGACTAACTTGGTTCAGCAAGTTAAATATTTTTCGAGATCTCTTATTTTTTTTGGATTACATGAGCTATCTAATTCATGAGGCACAAACCTTTTTGGTAACATTTTAGACTCATAGATATAGATTTTGGGCCTTGTTGGAACACACCCTTTCCTGAAGGAAGGTGATGGTAAATTTATGATCCTTATGACTGATTATGTGGTACTTATGATGGATATTTGGTGTTATTTGGATGGCATCTAGACATCAAATGACCTGATGGGAATTATAGACCCTTGTTCTTTATTTGTAAGTGTGCTTGTGTGTTGTGATATGAAAATACCCTTAGCATAAATTATCAAAACAAATAAATAAACATGTGTATCTTATTCCATGTGGTTTCTTCATTGCATGTAAAATTGGTGTATGTTGTGTAAACCTCTATGTTATATGTGATTATGTTAGATCATGTAAATTCATAGTTTTTTTATGTTATCAAACATTATTTCATAAGTATTTCATGAATATATCATAGAAAAAATGTGACCTTATGTTGTTAACTCTTTATGTGAAGCAATGTGATCATGAACTACTTTATAATGTAACTTTTTCCTTTTGAAAATAACCTATATTAACTAAATCTGCCAAGGTATAGTGTTGTATTATGTGGTGTAATCCCACATTGTTGCTCTAGTGATGAACATTAATGCAAATGAGAGGTTGAGGATAAAGAGGCATTATATCTACATTGATTTAAATTAGGTATGGATTAAGAAGTGGAGACTCTCATAGGTTAAAAATCTATTTTCCCCTTTGCATGAGGTAACCACCTGATTCATTTAGGTGTGTTCACCATGTGTGCCATAAGTTAGATATAGAATCTTCATGCATAATAGTCACCTTGTGGATTACGTGTTACCTTACCCACCTCTCTAAGGTTGTTGTAAAAATAACCTATGTGTGAAATTCTTTGGTAACCTTGTGAAGCACTAATTGGTCCTATAAGTTGGATTCTTATGTATTATATCAAGGTTGTACTTGTTGTAATGTAGGCGCGTGTTGGCTTATAAATGTAAGAATATTATGTTATGAAATGGATTTTTTTTATGTGAGAATATTCTTGAAAAGGATATTTTGATCTAATTGAAGGCATGACTTGTATGTATGTCTATGCTTGAAAGGAGAAATATAAACACCTGATTAGATAGATTTGAAATTATTGAGTGCTATCAAGAAGTATTTTTAAAATGATGATGGGATCTAAATCCCTGTAACCATCATGTGAGCTCACAAAATTAATATAGAACATGTTAAAAACCTTGAGGGTTACATGTGAGTGTCTAAGATGGCCTCTCAAATATTTGGTGTGGTTGGTGTAGGATGCTTCACTAACCCATGAATGATGTAAATTTTGAAAACCAAAACAACATGGTTGGTTAGTTATTAATTTCATTCTGAGATGAATGACAAGAAATTATGCATTAATCATAATCTAAAGTGGTGGAAGGACCACATAAAAATTATGATTAAAATGATGGTTTATATTTTATGATGAATACTACAAACTTATGCTTGAGACATAACTAATTTTTATGTAAAATGCATCGGATTTAGTTATTTTTGTGCTAAACCTGTTACTATTATAAATTACATGCTGATAATTGAGCAAAAATATTCAAGCTATTTCAATTTCAACTATGAAATTACTAATTTCTTAGACGTTATGTCTATCTTATGATGAGAGTTCTAACATGAAATAGCTTTAGTTTCAAAATTCTAATTCTGATTTTTGAAATCATACTAAAATTCTACAAGAGAATGTAGAAATTTAAGTATGTATGAACACTCTAAAACATGACCTTTGTTCATATGAGGTTTAAATTTTTTAAAAAGTTATAGTATAATTTTTAGTGGATGTTTTGATTTGATACTTTCTCTATTGGTTATGTAAATTTGTGAATCTTTATTTAAATAAACATGAACTAATGAATCTATTGTTTGAAACATTTAGATTTTGCACTTAGTTGTTGTAATTTTTCTAAAGTGGTATAATATTAAAATCAAGAGATAGTTTATCAAACTTTTAAAAAAGAAGAGAGAGAATTATCAAGTCCTAGTACAATGGGATATGTTGAGTAAAATAAATGTTACATGAGAAGTTATGTAGTTATTTTAAACAACACTATCCATGGTTTTTTTGATTTGTTATAGGGATAGTTTCTCATTAAGAAGAAGGGTATGTCATGACCTAATATTTGACTCTTTTTTATACACATTATTATATGTATTGGCATATTTTTTAGTGTTGATCATCTGATATTTACATATAGATATTGATCGTTGTTATCCTATAGTGAAAATACTATTATCTTATAATAATATATTGTTAACTTGTAACGACATACTGTTATCCTATACTATTATCCTATAGCAACATATTATTATCCTGTAGCAACATACTTTTATCCTATGGTAACAATCCTACAACAACATACTTTGATCCCATATGAATATACTTTGATATTGCATATCAATGATGACATCAATATAGACTTATATTGTGATGATTATACAATTCAAAATTACATGTATATATGTATTTTTTCATGTAGAATATATACTATTGATGCTATGTTTTGATGGTTGTAGGGTTCATAGGTATATGAGCTAGGTTGTAGGTAGATTTTGAGAATTGGGATAATAATGGTGGATGCAGTGAATAGCTAAGTAACACCAACACTGGATAAAAAAATATAATGGTAATGAGACATCTAGTCCTTGAACACTTGTAGTATACCTTATGTCTCTCTTTTTATCTTATTTTATTCATTTAATCTTGATTGATATTTTCATCTTTTTATCTCACTTAATTATGGTTTTCCTCTTTTAGTTTTTATTATTTTCTTTATTTAGTGACTTGTGTGTGTTAGCTTGGTGATAAATTGTCTTTTGTCTCAACTATCATTTTCTTTATTTTGGTTGTTAAGAGGCTTAAATACTTTAATTATCATTTCAAGCTTTTTTGTGGATCATATTATAATTAAAATTATTTAATCTAAGTCTTCTTGTCTTAATTTTATCATCAAGAGGCCTAAAAAAGATTAACATTATGCGTTATTATAGAATGGGACTCCAAGATGGCCTTGATTTAATAAATTTGTGGACAATAAGTAACCCATGCTTAATATTATTTATTAACTAAAATTGTGTTGGACCATGATGACCATAAAAGAGGTTGTGGACTTTGGCCATGCATTATAGTTAACATAAAAATAAAGTTTATCTATTTTTAAATAAAGAAATAAATAAAAAAGTTTATTCATTAAGGCAAATGATAGATTTTAAGGGCCTTTTCTTCACCCAAAAAAATGATCGATTATTTTACTTGGGAAGATTATCTTTTTGCTGCATTGACTTATGGAGCAACCTTGGAGGGAAAAATGGTAGCCATAGAGAATAATGTAGGCTTATATTTCATCTCAACAGGCTTTAATGGCTTGGAAAAAAATTGGTGCCTGGGTAGAAGGGAGATAAAGAGAGTAAGCCATGGAGGAAAAAAAAATGGAGTTGGCCATGGAAGAAATGGAACAAATCTGGGAAAGAGTTCATTTTTTGGTGAAGGTTAATCAAAAAGAATTTATTTTCTTCTTCATAGGTGAAATTTGTGCCAAATAAATGATGCATTATTTTTGTCTTGCTGAAGTTTATCTTTGTATGGCTATATGGAGTTGAATCAATTCTCATACCTAGCTGTGAGTTAAAATTTTACCTGGTGTACAGGGTTTAAAATAAAATAAATTTATTATTACAAAAAATTTGAGGATAAAATATTAAAACCCTATTTATTATTTTTATTTTATTCATGGCTAGAAAGTGTTGCCTTAAAATGGCATGCTAGGTGTCTTAATTTATGTATGGTTTTTATTTAATGGCCAAATAGGTGCCTCTTTTTTGCTGTAATTATTTTTTAGTTGTTAGGTTTTTACCATTACTATTTTATTTGATCCTGATGGTCTTGAATGTTAGCCTATGAAAATATGACACCTTAGCCAAGCTTGTCTATTTTTTATTTTGGCTTATTTTTCTTGGATTTTAATAGATTTAGAGGTATTGGTGTAAAGAAGTTGTTTGCTCTTATTTTACCTCTTTTGTTTTACTTGATTGAATCAAAATGTGAATGGGTTGTTGATTTACCTTGGTTAAGAAAAAGAAAAATTATAGATCTAGATGATTCATCCTAGGTTGGATGCTTGATAGATCTGGTAAGCCATTATACAAGTGTCACTTGTAAAAAATTTGGTGTATTATTGCTAGCACTATTAGTGCATGATATTATGGTTCATCTATTTGATAATGTTGTGTGATTTCTATAAATTTCTCATTGATGGCTAAAATATCTTTCTCACACCTTTGCCTAAAGCCCAAATTATTGACTTCACCATCTACCTGATGGTTGGGGTGATGAGGGTCACCGATTGGAGGGCTCATAAGATGGGTCAAAGTGGTATGCAAATAATTTGGTGGATGCTCTTTCATTTTGGAGTTTCATAATGTATTTTGAACTATTATTACTCATTTTTAGTGAGTAAATTCTTTGCTATAACATGTTTAAAATTTACTCTTTCCATGTATTATTATTGTAGCAATGTAAAAGAACAAGCTATATTTTTGTGTATAAACCCAAATTTGATGTAGTTGATGCTCATAAACTATAGAGTAATATTAAAAATTATTTTTGGGTTTTATTCTCTTTATTTTAACCTTCAAAATTCATATTTGAAGTATTTTTTATTGATTATTAAGGGATAAAATTGAGTTCTAATATGACTTTATTTTGTTGTTTAAAAAGAGAAATATCCTATAGTAATTAAATACTCTTTTTGAAACATGATTTTGAGAGTTATTATTTTTGCTTGTTGATCCTATAGAATTGACTTATAATGTACAAGGTTATTAAATCTTGGAATGGTTACATATTAAATTAATTTTTTTAAGTCATGGTAAAGAACTTGGTATTGCAGCCATGCATATTTATCTTAAGAAGGATTTGGAAAGTTTGGTATTGCAAGCTTAATTGGTGTCATGCATGTAGAACTTGTAAGTTGGATTTCTTTAAATTTATTAAGGCATGAGTATATGTTTAAACATAGTGAAATGATCCTTAAATTTATGATATCTTGGTATAAAGATCCATATAGGATAGTACCATCGCATATCTCTTATATGTATGAAGTTAAATGAGAAAGGACATCCTTGGAAGTTTATACATTCCTATAAAATGATGTGGGAATGTTTTGTCTTCACTGATCCAAATATGATTAAGACCTAAATGTGTTGGTGCAATGACTCTTTTGCATTATGAGTCTTGGTTTTTAAATGCAATGTTGTATATTTTGATTTTTTGAGTATCAGAAAAGGTGTATGATGGGAATAATACATGAATAACTCTAGTTATGGGTTGTGGGTGCATTATAAATCCCAACCATGCATAGTGAACTATGTTCTTAATTTTTCTTGCACTCTGAACAAAGTGACATTCAAAATAAAATAAAGAATTTTTTTTTGGTCGTTTCAAAATCAAAATATATTTGATTTCTTTGCTTTTATTCCTCATAGACACAATTTTTGTTGTCTAGGTTTAAAGATGGATTGTAAACATTATTATGGAATCTAACATTTTCTTCACTTCATTTATTAATCACATAATTTTGGGGTTGTAATGCCTTTATTTCTACCTATAAGGTTAACCCCAAACTTCAATGGAATGTTATACTTCATGTTTTTCATCTAAAATGTTTTAGATCAGCATAATTCCATGAAAAATCATCTTTATATTTCTAAAATTATTTATAAATCTATATATTTATTCATTAGAACAATATTTACCAATGTTATTATACTTGGGTTATTTTGTATTACTAATATTTATTCTTTTTATACTCTGGAGATCATACTTATTCTTATTTAATTTTAATTTTAATGTATCTATCATGTTTACCAAAAAAATCTCTTCCAAAAATACCAAACTTTTTAGAATCTTTTTCCCTTGAGTCAATTGATTAGATTATTGCATTTTTTAATATTTAATCCCAACTTTGATTTCAATCTCGTCTTTGGTGATGTTCTCAATGTTTTCTCCATAATAATGAGAGTGAGATTATCTACATATAAAATAAATCACTTAAAATTACATGTTTATGAGGTTATAATCCTTTTCAAGGCTATGATTTTTTCATAATTATTGAATACCTATCAATACTTGAAATTATCAAGCACACTTGGTCTATAGACTAGTTATATAGTGGATTTGTCTTTATCAATCTTTGGATAAGGAATCGACAAAGAGGAAGATAAAACTAAGGCATCATCTCTAGTATTTTCTTCTATAAGGTCTACAATTATATAGAATGCTTAAAAACCTCAATGCAATCCCATTCTTTATTTTAGTAGTTTTTCATTTGGTTAGTATTCACTTGATATTTATATCATACTTGTTTAATAATAAATTTGGCATCACCCTAGGCTTTTATAGTTATTATGATCATCTCCTCTATGATTTTTAGACCTATAGTAAAATATTCATATTTTGCATTGTTGTTTATGAATTTAAACTATTGTTCATAGGGTACTCGAAACACTTCATTGGTAAAAGAGATTAAAACCACTCTATAACTTGATTCAATAGAAGAAAAAATTACATTAAATTCAAGAGTCTATATGTTATTAGTATCACTTTTGATGAGTTATAGCATGTCTAAATAATTTTTAGATGGCATTATGTAATTTTCCATGCCCATATATTTATACATAATATTAGCATGAGGATCATCTAATTTTAATATTGTGTATTTTGTTTCAGCTTAGGTTCCAACCTCCATTTGAGTCCCTTCACTAGTATCATAGCATGAGACCAATCCATTTGTATTTCACCCCATATGCATTTATATAAAATTATGCCTGATAGTATTCCATCAATTGTAGGAATGTATGTTATTAGAATAGCCATTTTGACTCTCTTTTGTAGTTAATAATCCAAGGCTACTTGAGCATCATTAATCTTTATAATCAAGGGTACTTTTTTGGTGTTCATAAAGTATCATCAACCAAATTTTTTATATGTGTGAGGTGTAGTGCATGAGAAACTTTTATGGGTATCATGTTGTTTGAAGCTCTAGAATCTATGATGAAGTTACTATGTTCACAACCCCTAGAAAAAAGAGAGATGTGTAAGGGTTCTAATTTTCCTTATTTTTAATTAGAGGAATTAATAAATTTATTAGGTTTTGATATTTTAGGTTTTGCAAGGATACCTTATAGTACATATTTATAAGTCATAGGGCTATCTCTCTAATGATTCTGACTAGCCTATCAAGTTGATTTGAATTGGACTTGAAATAATTAGTATGAGACATTTAGATTTTGATTTTTATGTATGGTCTATTATATAAAATTTATGTAAGTTAATAAAGTTTGAGGATTTTGGACTAACATTATATTGAAGTGTATTTTGATGATTTTTAGTATTAAACCAAACATTAAATATATTACTGCATACAAGTCATAACATAAGAAATACAATAGGTAACCATAACCAAAAAGTCTATATTGATCTCAACAAAGGGTCATCCTCTTCTTAATACAAGAATACATATTTATAGTCATTTATAGTTCCTGACTATTCACATTCTTCTCATACATTGGCACTAAAAAGAGGGGACTATTTATCTTTTATCCTTTTACAAGTCATGGAGGATAGGACAAAATACATATAGTTGACAATTTCATACATAATGCATGAATATCCAAATAATATATTGTGTAGCTTTACTTATCTATTTTGTTCTCCCAACACTTTCCCAGACTTAAAATGTTGTCTCATCCCAAGACAACATTGCAAGTTCATTTGACTATGTGATGTTAATGATAGAAGCTAAAAAATTGGGTAGACTAGTAAGAGTCATAGTAATCACTCAAGAAACCATTTCTATTTTTCACCTCTTGCACACTATTTATTAACCCTTTCGAGTTTTAAAATAAATAGCATACCAAACTACTACCCTTTTAGGTTTTTAATAGGATGGCATAACCAAGTGGCCACCCTTTATGGGTTTTCAACCATCCTGGCCCTACTTATCTTACTAATTATCCAATACAAAAAAATGTGTTAATTTTTTTTTAAAAAGTTACATATTATGCAGTACTCAACTAGAAGGGGGTGACATTATTGACAAAGAAGACTGGCTAGCAATATTTTTAGCCCCAAACTGAATAGTTGCATGATGTGCAATTTCTTACTAGAGCTCAGATGGTGGCTTGTAAATAGTAATGTTGATAATTTGGGCCACCTCACTAAATAATGGATCTAGGTTAGTTTTGAATGTATTCTATTTGATCATCACTTCCTAGACCATGCAGATCAGGATATACATTGGTGTGAAACATCCAATGAGATCCTTTAGGTTTGAGTATTTAGTGTTACTCATGTCTATGTTTATATTACTGACATTTATCTATATTTTGGTGCTTAGCTACTCCAAATTTTATGTGTGCCATTTTACTTGGAGACCTATAAATGCATTGTAGTATAGGTCCTACTACCAATTGATGAGTCAATTGAATACATTGTCCCTAATATTGAGTGATTCATAGATAAGATGCTCAATTTCATCCACTGATGCAGTCTGACTATGCATGGTTGTCCTAACCATTATAGCTATGATGAAGTCTGAATTAGAGATGGCAAGAGAATTTTCAAGTTGTTTCTTCTAATCAAGAAGACTATGTATGACCTAATGGGCCTAAAGGGATGTAATGTCAATCATGCCTTGATACTCCTCTAGTAGAGTAATCAAAATAGTGGCCTCAATCTTCATATTATGTCCCAAATCTCTAATTACAACAAGTTATTAGGTTGTGCACTAATCCTTTGTGAGATTTGAGACTAAGGTCTTAAGCCTATTGTAGTCTGACATTACTTAGTCTCTGATTACTTGAGAGGCCAAGTCTGGGTAAGTGTCTTAGATCATCTTAGCCACTTCATAAAGGTGAGCCTTGAACTTGATGTTCTCTTCCTTTTATTAATCCTATTCTTGATCTAGGGAGGTGTCATTTTGTGTGATGGACTCCTGAAAAGACATAGCACCCTTCAACTATTTCTTCAAAAGCAACCAGGAGACATCAAGTGAAGCTCCCTACTTAAAGGAGAGTGTAACTAATGTGCTAGTGGACATTGTAAGATCTGAGCATGGCATGGTGGTTAGTGGGAGAAGAAATGTAGTGCATTGAGTAATGACTAATGGGATGTCCTAAATCTAGACACATTCTAGTGGAAGTTGTGGTAAATGCGATCGTGATTGCATTATAGGTGGTGTTTGCTACTATGATGTGGCCTCTATTGATAGTTTAATTTGTTGCAAAACATCTTCAACCATATTTTATTTGGCCTTATCCTCATTCTTCTTCTAATTTTCCTCTTCCTCATCCTTATTTTTTTGGTCCTCTTCCTCTTTCTTTCTCTTTTCTTCCTCTTGTGTCTTCTTATTTTCTTCCTCTTCTTTCTATTTTTTCTCTTCTTCCTTTTTCCTCTACTCTTCTTCTTATTTCTTATTATTTTGATCTTCTTATTTTATTATTCCTCTTTATCTTTCTTCCTTATCTCATATTCTTTCTCTTTATTTTTTCTCTTTCTCTTCTTTCTTCCTCTATTCTTCTCTTTTTTTTTCTGTTATGTTGTCAGGGTCATAACCTTGGCTTGTTCTTGCATAGCTTGGGCATGTGTATCTAATTATGTTTATGCCTATATTTGTTATTACCATATGGTTTCATCATCCTCTTCCTTCTTCTTCTTGGCATATTTTGCTACTTGTTATTGTGCTTAGATTGTTACATCTTGTTTCCTCTTTTTTTCTTCTTTTTTTCCTTCTTTTCTCTCTGATGCACTTGCTTTATTGCATTAGTTACTTATTGAGCATGTTTGAAACTCCCATGGCCTTTTGTATGTTTGCCTTTGTATCTTTGGCCTATTATGTGGCCTCATCTTCTTAGTCTTGCTATGTTTCATGGTATTATTGTGTTTTTTCTTTCTTTATCTTCTTTTCTTCCTTCTTCAATCGACATTTGGCTACATGAGCAACTTCTTCTTTGGTGGCATGTTGTTATGGTGCTATATCCTCAACCTATTGAACCTATGATGATGATGGTGAATCATTTGGTCACACATATGAGCTTGGAACCTATAATTTCCTCCTCCCTATCACAACCAATATGTATTTGGATAGTGGTGTAGAAGTTTCAGGAGTAGGTTGTGTTTTTGTGTAACAATTGGTGAACCAAATGTGCACTCTTCTAAGGTATGTGATACCCTTGCCTCCCATCATGTTCAGGGCCTATGCATAAGTTTTTCACGTGGGATCTCTATAAGAGGTGCAAAAATGTCTTCAACTATGAAGGTTGGTAAAAGTTGTGGCTGGAAGAAGTCCATTCTATACTAGAGTTGTCCTGCTTCTTTTTAGACTATGTCCATAATGATGAAAGGTGGGTAGGATGGGAGGTCTACCTAGATCTCCAAGAGAAATTATTTATGTAATTTTACTATGTGTACCACCTTCCAAAATAATAATTATTTTCTTCCTCCTCATAATCATCTCTAGTCATGTCAGTCATCATGACTTGGTAGACCTCCTATTCATCAATGCCCATCTCAATGAGCTCATAAAAACTATATATCTATGGCACTTTTACATCATAATTACATGTTTTAATGTTACATGTTATTTAATTTAGGGGAGGGGATTTCAAATGAGGATCTACTTTATATTTCCCCTTATACTATTATGGGCTAGATGTTGGCTCTAGTTGTTGAGCAATAGGAAGATCTACACCAAGTGGTATGGATTATAAGGGAGTCACACACCTGAATATGAAATCATTTTAATCATGACACTTGGTCCTACACCATATCCATTATCATGAAAAAATGGATTGGTTTGAATGGTGACTATGGTATCTCATGAATGGTGATAAATATTCCTTTGGGCAGTCGAGTGACTATGGTATGATGACCTAGGTACTATAGGACATTGACTATAAATTGGGGATGTGTGGTGATGAGGTTTAGGTACTCCTCCCACCAAGATTTGAACTTAATTTCATGTTTGAGAGCTTCATGATCTTGCATCTAGGTCAGGTTGTAGAATTATTGTGCTAGCTAATAGTTTGTGTCTAGGTGTACTTCTCCCTCTAGTGACTTCCACTATGTGAAACAAAGCAAGAAAATTATAAACTGATACTAGAATGTTTGTTTGGAGGAGGTGAGGAATTTCTCAATATTTTTGAGTAACTCTTGGATGAAATACTATAGCCATTTGAACTATTCATTCTAATGGATCATCCTATGAGCGATGTCCACTACACCCTTAGAAATTGTTTAGTGGACTTGGTTATCTTCCAATATCTTCTAGTGATACATTGAATGAGAATGTGCATTGTTTCATCTAGGATTTCATCAATGGGAATCCCTTGGTTATATTTCACATATAGATTTTAAACTTCTTTTAAGATGGGAGGTATCCCTATCTTATAGGGAAGCAAAGAGTATCCTTACGTAAGCATGCCCAAAGCTCGATCCATGGCTTATGTATGGATTACCACAATCTTATCCAGACCCAAATAGATTGTGCCCTCATTGAATCACCCAATAAATATTTGAATAATTTCTCCTAGGTCACCAAATATGGGCAATCTTAATAGGCAATCAATTCCTGTGTTCTAGAAATGGCGGTGAGCTACGAGGGTGAGTGGTTATGTAGCGTCAATAAGATTAGGGTGGAAGAGATTTTATTCAGTTTGGTAGAGGTAATATAATGGCTCTTCATCATTTTATTTTATTTTTTAGAGCACCATATTGACACCCATAGATTTTTTTTGTGCATCATTGAGATCCCTGATCATTAGTGAAGTATCTATAGATATGCAAAGGACAAATTTAAAATTATCTCTATTCTTTATGAAAGAAAATAGCTTGGCTCTTTGATAGTTACATCTCATGAAAAATATTCTCAAGGATGAAATATTAACTTGATATTCAAACATAGATTTTATATAATTCATGCCTATTGGGGTCTGCATCAAAACCATACTTAACTATCCACTCATCTTGAATGCCATGGTGGATATGGCAAATCGATATCTGATCTAGACATTAAAGTTGATAGTTGTTGGTGCATGTGTGAAGTTATGTTGTTATGATCTTTGGTATTTGTATAGGGGTATGAGTAGGTGATGTTGACACACCATCAATTTATTTAATATTGTGTCCATTGACCCTTAGATATAGCATTTACTTTTGGTGGATAGCCATTATCTAATGGATATCTTATTGATGGTACATTTATATGTCTTTCCCAAACTTAATATTTTTTAGTCACTCTACTTTGACTTTCTCAATGACACACATGGATCCTCCTATGCATGTATGGAACACATGATGCTTGGTCTTTGTACTTCACAAAAGTTATTATTGAAATCATCTACAAATAAAATATATATAAATAAACACACACATGAAACATGAGAAACAAGGAAATCCTAATCTACATGGTGTTACTCAGTACCCTCTCAGATTGTAGAATGAGATTAATCGACTATTGGTAGTAAGGCTTAAGCCTACAACCATTTACCCACCTTGGTAACATGGTTCCCTGAATATATCTTAAAACCATATTTCCTTTCTATGTTAGGTCATGTATAATGTAGGGCCCTTTTTATCATATCTGTAGCTTGCCCAGGAATGTTCTGAATTGACTATCATACAATATAACTAGTTGATCCTTATAAAATTATTTTGGGCACAAGTTTATATCATGCCATGCTTTCTAACTCTGATTGTGTACTTCCTACATCCACACTCTCTATATCTAAACTCATTCATCTAATTTAGTTCTAGGATTTGATTAGTAAGAGATGCACAATCTCTAAGTCACATGACCATGATAATGTGCAGACTGGGTACGAAGTATTCCATTAGCATGACTTATTCTAGACCATACACCAACTAGAATTGCATAAATCCTATAGCCCTTTTGTAATGTGTATGATATGCCCAAAAAATCATAGAAATGCAATCTTCCTAGTCATCTTAATTGACATCGTATATCTTTATAATCATTTTTCCTACTACTTTATTGGAAGCTTCAGCTTGGCCATTAGCTTACAAATTATACATAGTACTTTTGTGATGGGAAATCATAAATTCTTTAGTTAGACCCTTGATGGTATTGTTTAGAAATTTCAATTCCTCTATTGTTGACTAACTTTATAGGACATATAAATCTTGTAATGATGTTTTCATATAGAAACTTTGTTGCATCCTTCTCCCTATAGATAGGTGTTGTAGCAGCTTCAACCCACTTAGTAAAATAGTTTGTCTTCGTACTGATGTACCTAGCTTTGCTACATTTACTCTATGGGTTGTTAGGTCTGACAAAGTCAATGCCTCATTGTTTAAAAGGCTACTTAGCTAACATAGTTTGTAAAAGCATCTTATTTTTCTATAGTGTTTTACCCATGCATTGGTAAATGTCACAATGTTACACAACTTTATTTGTATCTTGGAATAGATTTGGCCACCATAATCTACTCTATAAAATCTTTCTATACATAGCCTCTCCTATGACTCTTTGATGTGCTTCTTGCAAGATTTGAGTTTTTCCATGTTCTAGGAGAACCCTATTCAAGACTTTATTCTTGCCTAAGTGATACATAAGCCCATTAATGATGGTATATGATAGGTTATAGTAATAAACTACATCTTATCATGCTCTTAATAGTGTGTAGGGAAACCCCTTACTCAAAGAAGTTGGTAATGGATTTAAAATTTTCAAGAATCATAGAGACATAAAAAAGGTGAGAATCAAGAGAGTCTTCTTGTAATTCTTCTAGCTCTTCACCATTAGGAATGTGGTTGAGATGGTCTGATCCCACATTCTCTCTTCCTAGTTTGACATTTATGCAGAATTAAAATTCCTAAAACAACATTAACCATCGAGAGATACATCCTCCTAACATCAATTTGTTGACCAAATATTGTAGGGATTGATGATTAGTGAAGAATTCAAATGGTGTCACCAGTAGATAGTGTCAAAACTTCTAAAGTGTGATCATAATGGCCAATGCTTCCCATTTTTTAGTTATATAGTTTTTCTCTATTTCATATAGTTTCTTGATAAAAAATTAATAGGATGGTCCAACATACCATCTCTAGGTTATGCAAGCACAAAATTGACTGTGATTCCTGAAGCATTTACATGTACTTCAAAAGGCTTACTCTAGTTTGGAAAGACAAGTATAGGCATAGTAACTAGTCATTATTATAGCTCAATGAAAGTTACTTGGCATTCTAAAGTCTAAATAAACTTTGCATTCTTGCATAGTAAATATTCTAACAAAGATGAAATGGCTGCATATCCTTTGATGAACCTATGATAGTATCATGTGTGCCCCATAAAAAATCACACTTTAGCAGAGCTAACAGGTGGAGGCATACTCATTATTATTATGATTTTATCTTGATCTACCAGAATACCTTTGATACATACTACATGTCCAAGAAAAACACCAAAAGGTGTAAAAAATAAATATTTCTTCAAATTCAAGGCTATGCATAGAGCTTGATGTCATTCTAACACTAGATGTAACTTAGACAAGTGTTCTTTGAATAAGTAAAATACTATCGAATCATCTAGATAAACTTTTAGGAAGTCATGCATAAAATCTTAAATGTTGTAACCACTACACAAGAGAACACCATAGGTGTGTTATTAAGGACAAACATCATGATCTTGTATGTAAAATAATGTCATTATATTGTAAAATATATTTTGGCTTGATATTATTCTACAATCGAGATCTAATGATATCCATTGAAACTATCTATGAAAGATTATACTTCATGTCTTACAATAAACTCCAAAACTTCATTTATGAATGGTATTGGAAATGAATCATTTACATAGGCATAGTTCAAAATGTGGTAGTCCACACAAACACATATTTCTCCTATTTTCTCAAGATGAACTACCATGGGGCTTACCTAATATAATTTTTCCACTAGATAGATTATTCTTGTGTCTTACATTCTATCCAATTTAGCCTTTACTTTTAGTTTCATATTCAGATTGAACTTATATGGTTGTTTCTTGATCAGCTATGTGTACTCCTTTAGTTCAATGTGCATCTCTACAAGAGATGGGTTAACTCCTCAAAACTTTTAGAATTTATTGGGAAAGACATCTTGGTAATCCCCTAGAAGTTGTAGAGCTTCTAAAATTTTAGTTTCTATCCAATAGTCACCTATGCTTGCCAATTTAGAAGCTCCTCTATTCTGATGTTAATGCATGATTCTTAATAGGCTATTGATAAATATTGTTTTTTAATTCATTAGCATATTATTGTATCCTCCTTTTCCCTTCTTATTTAGTAATTTAGATGTTGTGAAACTTGTCTTCTTTAGTTAGTGTTGCGATGGTGTACTTGAGTCTTTCAATAGGCCATTCTAGCTCAAATAAATCATTCAAATTTAAATCACCATTAGAATAAAAATCCTCAATGTCTTCTACCTCATATTGGATTCAATGACATGGTTGTGTTAGAGATTATTCTTCATTATTAGTAGCCTTGTACCTTTGTAGTGTTGAGTTAAGATTAAAGGCTACATTTTTCTATGTAATGCATTTTGTTGTGGTGTTCAAGTCTTTTGCTTACCCATGGTATAAAAACTACTTGACTTTTTACAGTGCATTGTGGTCCAAATAATTTTAATCTTAAAAATAAAGGTATATATAAAATCACTCTACACTTAAGCCCAATGCTTGGTCTCCCTTCTACATTCTTGGTGCACGTACCATGTTGTTAGTAGTGGAGTGAGTGTATAATGGAAAAAGTGAACCCAATATTTTGGTGCAACATGTTCCTCATTCCAAATGTAAACACATTTATGTATATGAATTTTAGGACACTCACATTCTTGAAATAATGGCAAATTGGTGTGGATAAATTATGGTAATTTAAATCTACTAATCATGAGCTCACAAGCATCATCCCATTCCAGCTAGTTATTCCAATGAGTTACCCACCATATCATAGTGATTAGATCATAATAACTCCAATTAGATCATAATTTAAAGCACTAACCCACTAAATGATGTTTGTAATATGGACTTTCAAGTATATAATTAAATCATTGATGTCCTTAGTTACATAGTAAATAGGCAATTGTTGCTCATGTGTAAAGACCATTTGCATTGGTCAAAGTTCATGATCACCTCAAGCCCAATCGAGGAGGTGGATATCTGAGTCACCACTAATAGATGAGTTGTTTTCCATGGAAAAGTGCCTTCCCTTATCATATCTATGTAGTCCTACATGTGATCATCAGCTTGATATAGTAAATCAACTTCAGACCTAGTAGGATATTTTGTAGACATAGAGGCACATTCTTCAATGACAAACTAGTTTACCATCAGCTACATAACCATTGGTTTGGGCCTCCATCATTTTGATGTCTTAAATTGTTGAGTGAGTAGTGATTATACCTAAGGTTTGTTATATTAGTATAGGAAGTTGTATTCAATTATGCATATAGCTTTTTTATTTTCCTCTAAATTCACCTTCATCAAGCTAGTTTCTTGTTGAAAATATGGATAATCTAGTTTAGCTAGAATTATTTAAGGCTTTTGTACCCTATTAAGAGGTATGAAAACAAATTTATCACCTTGATGTGCCTTAATATGATTATGCATTGTATTGATAGCCATTTGACCATTATATGCCCACTTTTTACCTATCCATGTAGCATAGTAAGTTTCTATGGTCTTCATGTCAATGACTTCAAAGTCACCTCACAGAGATAAGTCTATGACTTTGATCTCAACATCTTCTAGTTTACCAATGGGTTCAAATTTTCCATAATCAACTAGGCTTAAGGTTATTATTGGGCTTTAGCTTAGAGTCAGTCATCAAATAGTTTCCCATGTAGTTTGAGGAATCATATTAACTATGTTACCTAAATCAAAGACAACATTTTGGATATTTTAACCAGTAACCTCAATATCAATCTATGCATCAACATCCCAGGGCTTCTTCATCTTGACATACCAAACCAATTTTTCTATCTTTTGTTGAACACACTATACACACTTCAATAAATTATGCAGTAGGTTTGTGATGTTCTATGATATATCTTCATTGTGTAGAGTACTCAAAAGTTTTAGGAGATATTTAGGCAAAGTGACAACTCCATATTGGTGCATAATGTGCATGATGTGACTATACATTTTTGCATCTATTTTTCCATCTGTATTATCTTGATGTTGAATGTTTTCAACATCTATGTATCTTCATACATAAGGCTCTTCTTTGTGGTTGAGTCTAGATATTCATCCTATTTAAATTTTTTGATGCCCTGATCTTGAGGCATCTCAAGTGGAGGTATCCCTTATTTTGCATGATATTTTTGTGTAACATCATAAAAAAATGCATTTTATTTAGGCTCCACACTTACCATATTCACATTTTGGATGACTTTGTCCTTTCTCTGCTTCTCTAGAATAGGGCAATATTTTATGTCATGTTGGTTAAAGACTCTATAGTATGCACAATATGAATATCTTTGTGGGTTCATTGGGTAATTATGTTGGACATGATTGTATTCTCCACATAGGTAGCATTGTAGGGGAGGCTACTGGTAGTTCTTTTCTCTATCACCTTGGTATCCTCCTCTATAACCACCATGATCTCCTCTTCTATTATAATGATATCCACCTCAATATGCTCCATATGGTTTTATAGTTTTCCAATGTTGGTGGTGTTTATTATTATTTCCAATCCCAAATTATTGTTTTGCAGATGGTGTGGTTAAACTCATTTTTTATTGTTACATTATAGGTGAGTTACAAGGTGTTGCATATTGGCATTGAGGAGATGGAGGTGTCTAATTTAGTGAAGGAAGGGTCCATCCAAGCAGACCATGAGGCTGATACTATGGTGTACATATAATCTATTATGGATCTATTTGGGTCACATAACCTTTATTGACTTCTAAGCCTAGGATTTATTTGCCTCATTGATGATATTTATTATGTTGTGATGGTGAATAAATTTTTGGAGCTGCCCTCTTTAAGCTCATGTAAATCCCTATAGTTCTTATCATCATGGTAGGCAACTTGTAAAAATTGTAATATAATTTTTTTGGATTCTTGATATATTGCTATAGAAGGTGGCATTATGTTATGGCATGGCCTACTACTTGATAGAGTTCACATAATTCTATCTTGACTTTGGGATAATCATTTTGGTGGTGTCCTTCCTTTCTATATTTTATACACCATAGATTTAATTTAGGATTATCTTCTTCATGGTATTGCTCCATTATTTTCTTAAAATCCTATAGTGTGTTTTTAATTTTGAACTTAGCAATAAGGGCTTCTCCATAATCTTCAATCTATTTTACATGTAGTATAGTAGCTTTGACATCTGGTTTTAAATCATATTGAGTTTGGGTAGTGGTAAACTAGATCTTGGATTGTAGTCCTTAAACTAACCACATTGATTTGTCTTTAATATTAAGGAAAATTATACCTTATTCATCACATTAGATAATCACCAGTCATAGTTGTAGACCAATTCTCTATAATTTTGCCTTATATCCTTCAGGTCTTGTATAGTCTAACTGGTATATTTCTTATTCTACGATGAACCAATCCTGAACATATTTTAGACTTGCATTTTGAAGGTCTATTTGTATATGAACTCCAGTGCTCTCCCATCTAGGGCCCCTACTAATTTTCACTTTTAAAAAGTTTCATCAGTGATGCCTTTAGCTTGACATTTCATTTTACAAGTTAGTAGGTATTGTGTAGGATCTGTGGACCCGTCATTGGTGGATAAGTTTAGGAATCCTTATAGATGAGTCATTATATTAATCCCTATGGATGGATTATTTTACATATTTTTTATCAGATGCATCTACATTTTGAGTGATCTTTCTTGTATAATAATCTGTGTACTTATCATGCACACTTTACTTATCTGCATTTCTTTCATGTTGTTGTTCAGTTCTAACTAATCCTATGGCCTTCAAAGCCTTCCTAATTAATATTATATGAATTTATATACCCAAATGATTCACATTCTCTAAAAATTGTCTTTCCAAAATATTATCCTCCTACTCACCTGGCTGAAAACTTCTACTATCATATAAAATATTGGGTTGCGAGGAAGCATACACTTTCAGTGAATAGTTATTTCAAGTAACTTCTTATGTTGCACTTGAACTTGTGATTAGCGTAAAACTTTTCTCTATTTATTTGAGTAATTATTATTTTGATAATACCCTTTCCTATAGGTCTGGTCTACTTCTATCTTCTATTTTTTTTACTTCTAAACTACTCTCATATTCCTCTTCACACATCTCATTATCATCTCATCCTCTATCACTTTAATTTATCTGTCAAAATTCATCATCCTCTATCTTCATCCTTCATTCATCATCTCTCTATTCTTGTCCTTTCACCCATTCATCATTTATCCTACTACTACTTTTACCTCTATTCATAGTTACTTGGGTATCCTTCTGCCTATTCCATATGTTCTATTATCACAGTTCCCATTCTAAATCTAGACTTTTCTTATGACTCTTCTTCCCTCACATTTCCATTCTATATTTAGGTTCAAAATTCACTTACTCATGTACCCATCATTCACCAACATACACACACATCCCCATATGCCCAAAGTGACTACTCCATATTGGTTGGATTAGGCACCATGGCCTTATCCACAACCAACATCTTTAACAAGAGAGATAGTCATTACAAAAAAATTCCTATGATTCCTCAAACAAAATGGTCCTATGTAGATTCAAATGTTATATATCCTTGTACTAAAATATTGGTGATGTATCTATCTATGGTGGTGGTGACCCAATAGTCTATCACTCTCATCCAATCAGTTTCTAATTTCAATAACTAGTATATTTTCTCTTTGTTCCAAGTGATTGTTTCTTTCATTTTGGGATTGAAGCAATAGTATTCCAATCTTGTCAACTTGTTAGTCATCAATTTAGGTAGTTTTCACCTAGAAAATTCATATATTTATCCATAGTTATTCTCTTAAATAATTTCACTTGTGGTAAGACCAGTCCTATTAGATTCTTCTTTTGTGAAGTTCCATACTTTTTGGTCTAACCATGTTTCAATGTCTCACTACCCTAGTAACCATATTAGCATAGTTTCCTTTAGGAGTGTTTTCATGATCATCACACCATTTTTAAGAGAGGTTCCTAATACAATACAACATGCTAAGGATGAGGATATCTAAGTTTTATTATACTATGTAGGACAATGTAGAGAATTCATATTTAATAGAAGCATGTCAGAGAGGAATTATCATGCAATAGATAAGAATTAAGATTAACCAAAGTTTTCTTAGGGTTTGTATAGCATTCAAATTAATTTAAATATGATTAAGCTAAATATTAAACATATTAAATCATACAAGTAATAACATAATAAATACAACTGGTAACCATAACCAAAAAGTTTATATTGATCTCAACAAAGGTTTATCCTCTTCTTCATATAAGCATACATATTTATAGTCATTTGTAGTTCCTGACTATTCACATTATTCTCCTACATTGGTGTTAAAAACAGGGGTCTATTCATCTTATATAATTTTACAATTCATAGAGGATAGGACAAAATACATATAGCAATTAATTTCATACATAACACACAAATATCCAAAGAATATCATGCACAACTTTACTTATCTATTTTCTTCTCCCAACATTTATCTTTAGGAGTTTCAAGTTATTTACCTTTCTTGAATTTTTCCTTTTAATACTCCAATCTTATGAAAATAAATATTCATCTCTTTGACTACATCAACATGATCATCAAATGCTAACTCATACTAAATATATATAATTTATATCCATCATGAGGTTTTTCAACTTCAAACTCTTGAAAAAAAAAATGTTTTATGTTTTTCATAGCTTCATCATATTCATGCACATCTTGAGATTAAAGTGATACACTGGTAGGAGAAACTATAGCTCAAGGAGCCTCCATCTATAATTTGTGTTGTGTCACTATGAAATGATGATGATTACCATTATATGTTAAATAATTCCTCCTTGGCACATCCTGATATGAAGGAACTAGTGATTTTTTTTTAAATTATTTCTTCATGGCTAGAATGTCATTAGACATTTTTTGGATAAAAAAATTAATGTAATTCTAATTTGAAATTTGGGTTTTGGTTTTTTAAAGATATTTTTTTTGTGTTCCCACCATAATCAAATTATCTTCAACTTATATAGCTAATGTTTGAGCATCATATAGATCTACCACATAGGTTATCCTTAATATAAATCATATTTCAAGCATTTATGCATTGATAAATAAACTTGTTTTACTATCTTATATAGGTTTAGTCATGGAAATAATTTTATTTAGTAGCTTGTTGAACATTTTCACCAATTATCTCATGGGATCATGGGTTTATTTCTTTATCTATGTTAATTGAGCAAGTATGGCATGGGTTGATGTACCAATCATGAATGAAACCTATACCAAGATGGAAAAACCATTCAGTATCCCCTTTTTTAGATATTTAATGGAAAATATTACTAACACATCTTTATATGTAACCCAAAAGACATTATATGCAACAAAAAATGTATATATGTTCATCAAGATTATGTTTCTCATCTATAGTGAATTTGGGAAAAAAAATTTGGATCCTTGTGGCAATACATGCAAGTGTATTCCAAGATCAAACAAGTGGACCTATATTTCGACCCCAAAGTACTATGGCCATGTTTTTTAGGCTTGAGGAAAAACAATGGCTAAAATATCTAGTTCCTTTTGGTTATAATTCCACCATCCTATTTTAATTTATTTGTACTATAAGGTAGTTATAGGCTTACTACTTTTATTTCATCTATTTTCATTTAGTTTGAATTAAAAAATTTGTTGGAATTCAAATAATGGCTCTAATTTTCCATCTATTTTAATTTACCTAGTAAACTTATTCATGACCAAGATGAAAAAAAGTTACTATCTATGAGTAGGTTCATTGAAGGGATCTTCAAATAACTTTTTGAAATGTTATAAAAAATACAGGGTTTTTTTGGCAATCAAGGTTTCTTTTTGAAATGAAATATCAAAAGAAATGTCTTCATGGGTAGATTGAATCCAATCAATATTCATTTTATAAATATGTGACTGACTTTCATAGATTTTCATATGGATTAAAATATGGGTTTTGAAGTCAACATGAAAATTAAAAAAATGTGTCCCATGGTGGGCACCGAAAACTATTCACAAATTATTTTACATAAGGAAAAAATAGGTAAATTTTTCAATAGTGAAGAGGCCAAATTTTTTATCCCCATTTATATGGGGAGGCTCCCTTATAAAAAATAGAAAAATTACTAAAAATGAATATATACCTTGTTAATAGTAAAAGATTACATACAATGGGGGTTTGTATTATAAACAAAACAATAAGTATGATAGAATTAATTGTGAAGAAAATAAATAAATATGTACATACATAAGTTAGTGTTGATGCCTAAATGTGTACCACAAGTGCTTAGAGTGTTAAGAAACACTTCTCATTTTAGAATTATAGGAATTAAATGCATGAGTTGTGGGTGGTGATAATCCTATTATCTATTGGTGTAATAGAGGCAAAACAAGTGACTATTTCACAATATTTATATTAAGTGGTGGTTGGGAGTCACCATGGCCAAATAGTATATCTATCTAAAATATGAAGTATATTATGCTAATAATAGTGAATTATGATCAATAACTAACTTAAGAACTAATCTAAGATGGACATCTACAATGATAATTAAACTAAGGTGATCAAGTTAAAAAGAAATAAAAGGAAGGGTAGGGCAAAAAGAAGGATGTTGTTGGTCTTGTTTTAGACATTATGACAAAATTCAAATTTCATCTAAATATGTACTTAACCAATGTATAACATGAAATAGATTAAGTCCAAATCACATCACCCATCAGGTAGACTTTCAAGGACTGTGAGAAATAATGCAAATCTGAACCAAGTTTACTTTAAAAATTTACTCCTATAAGCAGATAGCTGATGCACATCTACAAATGCAGAGCAAATAAAATGAAGAAAACTAAGGAACCTTAAATTAATATAGTATTAGAATAATTTAACAACTCTTTAATCAAATATACATACTAAAAATTCATAAGAACCATTCAAATTTAAAATTGAAACTAGATAACTGAGAAAGAAACCATATAACACTTCACACAAGCAACTACTAGACAATCTTTGCAAAATTCCTTGCTTATATTAATTGTTCCTAGTTTACAAAGTCATTTGGTTCTAATAAATCCCCCTCTTTGATAACTGATAGTGCCCTTTTATAAGATACAAGGTATCATGTTGATCAATCTCATCCAATTACATTTGTACAAGTGTATAAGATAGGTGTCCTTATATTCTATTCTAGATGTTCTTTTTTTCTATTCTAGAACAAATGATCTTTTCCAATGGACTGACATATAAAAAATGTGATCTTAAAAATTGCACATGTCTATATATAAATAATATACTATTTCAAAATATTCTATAATGTTGGTTATGAAAAGAACATTCTTGTTTCATCTAACTTTGGGACCCACTGGTTGATTATGGGTCAGATCACCTTCATACAAATGATAATTTAGCTCTTTATTTGTGATTATGGTGAATACATGGTCAATTTGGGGCTTACCTAAATATTTCACAATGCTCAAATGGCATAAGTATTTGAGATTAAGTGAGAATAATGAATTAGATCTTGTAATGGTTTTTGCTTTTCATGGGTCTTACTAGATCTTTAGTTTTCATTTCTTTTTGCTTATGTGGTGTCATCCTAGCACATGCATAGAATTTTCATGGTAAAACTACATGTCAAATTTCAAATAATGATTGTTTCATTTTAAAATATTCCCTTCATCTCACATTGTTTGATTAATTTACATGAATTGATAATGCTCATTGATCTTGATCCTGAGAATTGAATGTTTTTGGCTACCTCTACTATATTTTACATGGTTATGACATGTGTTATTACCATGTTTATTCTAATCTATGTTGAAAATTCATCTTTGATTATGTACCATCTAATTTAGTGGGTATGAATCAGTATGAGCCATTGATCTTTAAAAGGTGCTTGAGCTTTAATTTGTACTAAGCACTGAGGTTGTCACTTGTCAATCCCATAGGTTTTATGAGCTCTACATCTATCATTTCTATAAGCTCATGTACTTTCACCACATGGTAGTCTCACATTAACATAGAGCTTCATTTTAAAATTATTTATTGATCTCACTTTGTTTGATCAAATGTGTACATTGTAACACATACCATCAATCATCTAAACCTACTCAAGTTTTAAGCTAGGGACCATTGCTTGACTTTTCAACCTTGAACTCACTCCATCAGATCTATTCATTTTGAGTGAACATGAGTCATTTGATCATGACCCATGAAATAGACCACCATTAGTTGTTCATTATTCTTTGGTTACAACTGTGACACTTATCACCATTTCATTATCTTGAGGTCTTTGTTTAAAGTTTGATTGTATACACTCTATTAGATTAGGATCCTTTGCTTAAATGTGGGTCATCGATCCTCCATAGATGTAAAAGGTTTAAGTTAGGCTTATTCATAAAGCCTATGGACTATGGTTTTGATTTCATGTTAATAAACATAAACTAAAACCTTAGGCTAGGATAATTTAAACTAAGTTATGAGATATAGGAAAGGGGACCCCATGAATAAAATGGTACCAAGGCATGAAGATTTATGAACCAAGGTCATAACATAGAAAAAATATACCATGTAAATAATAAATGCATAGCCTAAAGTTTTAGGCTAAGGTATTTATTGTATTAATAAATATGATGAGCCTTAGGATAAGACTTTAGGTTGAGCCTTATAATGAAGGATAATGGGGTATAAAATAGACCAAGCATAGGATTTTTAGCCTAAGGTTTAGTTTTATTGAAAAACACTACCAAGCCTTAGGATAAAAATTGAGCTAAGTCCATGGTATTAAATTTTTCCTGCTTAAATTCAAATTCAATCTAAAAGAGGAATTAGGTTTAAACATTAGGCAAGGATTAAACATGGATCCAATTAATCTTGACTCAATGACAAATAAATATTAGGTTTAAAAATTAAACATGCTTATTCCCAAATTTTATTCCATTGATCTTGTAACATAATCAATAAGTTTTAGTGATACTGGAAGGGTGTGAAGCTAAGATCATTCCAAAAACATGTTTATTGATCCAAGCAAGATCAGTTCCTAAAGACAATAGGAAACATTAAAGTTAGGAATAATAATAATAACTTAAGATAAAGCCTCAAATTAATGTTCTTATTTTTCTTTGAAAAATTAATTCTTCAATCCAAAGTTTTAGGTTAACATATTAAAATGACCCTAACACAAACACTTTGTAGGGCATTTGCCTAGGACAAAAGTCCTAAAGGGCACTTCTCATGGGGGAAGGGAACTTTCAAAAGGCCAAAAGGAAATTCAATAGGTCAAATGACCATTTCAAAAGTCCCAAAGGGTAATCTTAGAGGAAAAATGTCTATTTTGAAACTTCTGAAGGGTACTTTACACAAAGCTCGAAGGGTACTTTCAAGAATATGAAGGACATTCCAAAAAACTTGAAGGGTATATGACCTTCACAAAAATCCTGAAGGATAATTTTATTAAGGCAAAGGTCACTTTCAAAATATTTGGTGGGTAATTTGCTGCAAGAAAGATGTTTAAGGCTTTTTGTGTTAGACAAAATGTTTGAAATAAAAAGCCCAAAGGGCCACTTCAAAAAAAAAAAGTCTAAAAAAAATATGCCAAAGGGAAAGTGAAAAGAGGCTAAAGGGTAATTTCATCAAATAAAATGATCGATAAAATAGGTCCAAAAGGAAATTATTTCGAATAAAATGTCTGAAACAATTGTCCCAACATAGATAAGTTGGAAAGAATATACCTATTGTATAAGTCCTAAAAAAATTCTTGACCAAAATCTTCTAAGTACTTAAACAAAAAATCTAAAACATAAACCTAGAAGGTTAATTCTTTTGATACAAAGTTTTGAAGGAAAATCCCAAAAAGGCATACCCAAAAGGAAGAAACATATAACAAAAAAACCTTATGAATAATGGAAAGACAAAAAAGGGGGACTCAAGACATAAATGGGACTAAGCATGGATGTTATACTAAGGTTTGGTTATGTTGAAAACATGACCAAGCCTTAAGAAATAAAAACAAACCAATCCCATAACACTATTTACAAATGTTCAAGCATAAAAAGCTCTTGCCAAATTCAAATTTAAAAGGTTCAAGTAAAACATTAGAAGGCTAGGGTTTCAAAATATTAACCAGTTATAGACCAAGGTTAGTAAAATATCAATTAAACATTTAAGCACAAAAACCCTAAACATGTCCATTCCTAAATGATATTCTATTAAACTCATAGCTTGAAACACAAATATCCAATGTCAAAATTTTAGATAATATTAAGCCAGAACCATGAACAAATAAGTTAGCTAGACCATGGTGCAGATGACCTTCAAGTAAAAATAATGTGAAAACATGCTAATAACACTTTGATCAAGTGAATTTTCAATTTCAAGTATAAATTTGCATAATTTAACACATGGGTCCCCATTTTTTAGAAATCGGGGTATGTTGACCTCAATAGTTAGAAAAAGATAAGGATATAGGAGAGCATCCATAAGGGATTCTAGGCAAGGTGAAAGTTCTTCCTCTACACCAAGTAATATTTTAAATGAAAATAACATTCCCAATTATATATAATTTAGTTTAGATATGTCTTTAAATGAGATAAGAGAACCCAATCAATACTTGTTGCATGATGAAATTCAAAATTTAGAGTATGTAAGTAATAAAATTTGTAATGAGTGATGAAACATGTGGGTGAACACAATATAATGAAACATCCTTTTATAATGAAATTTTTGAGTATTATGATAATCAACATCAAGTCATGACTCCAAATCATGTGTCTCCTAATGAAGAGGAAATTAATTCACCTATAGGGTCTAATGTAGATAGTCAACCCTCTACTATCCTTATTATGGTTGAAGTGGTAACACCACCCAATTTAATATAAAATATAGATCCTACACCCACACCTCCAATGATAATAAGATGAACACTAAGGTATTTGGTTGAAATAGATTAGAAAATGATATAACATATGGAAGGTAAAATATCAAAAATATCAGTTCAACGTCATGATTAACATATGTGGGACTATGCAATTAAAAATAAAACCCATACAAAATTATGTCAACTATTTGTTCAATTAATTAAAATACAAAAAATGTTCCCTATGATGCATAATTTTGGGTTAAGAACATTCAACATGGAAGGAAGAGATAGTCCAATAGTAAAGAATATATTTAATTCATTTAAGGAAATAGGGAATAAAAGTTAGAATAAACATAGTCATGTGGCAAGAGGAGTAATAATGGAATCTATAGTGATTAAGTCAACATCTAAAGCTTTAATTCTTAGTGAAAAAAGTGAATCCTTGAATTTAAATAGAAAAACTCTAATAAATGTCATAAAAATAAGAACAGGGCTTAATGACCCTTCACTCATAGATTATTGGGCATTTAGGGGTAGACTCCCATGAAAAGATAATGTACTAGTTGAATGAATAAGACATTTAATTGAAAATTTTTGGCATGACAATAGAAGGGTCTCATATAATGGTAAAGATGTTAAAATAAGAAAACTCTCATAAAATCAGGAGCCACATGTAAAACATTTCTTAGAGATGATCCAAACAGAATTTTGTAAAAAGATTATTAAAAAATTTAATGAACAATTGAAAATTAGCCAAAGGTCATTTGAGATGTGCAAGCCTTTCTATGTTAAAATAAACCAAGCACACACCACATGTTATTTTAGGCTACATATTAAATTTTATATGTATTTTGATGTTTTTTATCATATACATTGTACTTTACATATTGACAATATTTTTTAGGAATGTACGGTGGCTTCCCCACCTAAGACATCAAATTTGATGTGTTGTATACATGAATATATTTCACATGAATTTGGAAAGCAACTACTTGATTATAAGAAGTATAAATCTATTAAGTATGTGTTAAAAGATGAAAAAGAGTCATCAAGATGTGAATTGGTTATGACCAGAGTTTTTATATCTAATTTCATGTTTGAATTCAAGAAGAATATTATCTACATATATGCAAGACACACAAAAATCAAAAGGGTTAGATAATCAATTCAAGGTATGCAAGGACAACTTCCCGATTGGCACCATTATTTTAGTTGTGTACTTTCCTATGAAATACAAACTACAACCATAGAATGAGGTTTAATCCCAATACTATAATTCAATTCAAGTTAGAATTTTTGTTCATATTATATTCATACATGCACCTGATATCACAAATGACAATAAAAATATTTTTAGGGATTACCACTTTTATATGAGTCATGACAAATCACATTCTCCAAAGTTTATTGAGGGTTATTTTGATATATTTAATATAAATATGAATGCAAGAGAATTCATGTTTGATACACACTACATTTGGTTAGACAATTGTGTAGGGCATTTTAATAATTCTGAAATATTTTACTAGTTAAGTAAAATGCATAATAAGAAAGGTGTTCATAAATTTTTAAGATTTTTTGAGACTGGGCATGGAAAAGGGGGACGTGATGGTGCAAGTGCATGTCTAAAAAGAGCCCTTAAAAGACAGAAATCAAAGCACAAGGATGGTGATAATTTGATTGATGTTGTAAGTATTGTGACTTGGTTTAATGAAAATATTTTTCATGGATCAAATAAATATTATCATGTACGAATATTATTTTAGTTAATAGAGGAACAACATAAGGAAATGTATGAATATTGCATTATATTACTTGGATTGAGTGTTTTCCACTCCATTCAAAGCTCAAATTCAAGTTCATGGACTATTTAAACTAGGGATATGGCATTTTTTTGTTCCCCATGTATGGAATTTAATTGGAATGAATGTGAGTCAAAAGAATGGATTGATGAATGGTATTTTAGACCCATATCACTTGTAGGGAGTATCCATTCACTCCAAAAATTGATAGATCATGAAATGACATCATCAATTGACTTTGACCACATCTTAGATCTTGTGCAACCAAGTATAGTTTATTTTTAATTAAATATAAAACATTAGTTATATATTAGTGATATTTTTATTTTTTCCTATATGTGCTTACAATTTGATTATACTTTAAATTTAGGGTATGTTTTTGTAGTCATTGCACCTGAAGATAATGATGAGGGAATAGACTACTACTTGTGTCATTGTGTATAGGCATTAAGAATTAACTACAAATGTTATGGGTGGAGAAGATCTAATTTATACCACTAGATCCATAGTGTTTACCAGAACCTGATTTTGTAGGTACTATAATTAAAAAAATTATTTGAGGACTTTGAAACACATAGGGTGGTACTTCATTATTCAAACTAGGTTATTTCTATAAATGATCAAATATCATGAAAATACTCACAATATAACTTTGTGGAATGTACGTGAATCTAACCACTAAGCAATTCTTAAAACACTTACAAATAGAGCTAATCTTGAAGGTGCATTAGATTGAATTAGTAAGTTTATCTAGTGTTTCAAATTAATATAGTAAAGTTATTATATTTAATGTATTTTAATTTTCAACTATTTTATCATTATATGTTTATTTATATTTAAATATTTACTAATAATTTTAATTTAGGTTAGTTTCACTAGATAAGGTTCTACCTTAATGTGTTTGATGTCATGAGTAGAGAAGATTATATTATTGAAATAAAGAGAATCCAAAAATCAATTTATATAATTTTATCTACCTTAAGTAAACTATTTTTTACTTTCTCTCTATTTTTCATTTCAATAAAACATGTAAATAATGTTATCTATACTCTCTTATAGGACTCATCTATGCAAGTGTAGGAGTTGAAGGTTCATCTCTAGCCCTCATGGTTCTTTTGTAACATGAAACATAATTTTGCTCATTTTGCTCACTTAGAGATGAGTGGATTCTCTTAAGGGATGCCTCAAAAACATCATTACTACAACTCATCATAATCAAGTTAGAGAGAGTCCTCCCAAGCTCTCTTATAAGACTCATCTATGCATGTGTAGGAGCTAACAATTTGTCTCTAACCCTCACAGTTCTCTTGCAATGTGCAATGGAAGTTCACTCATTTTTCACACTCAAGGACAAATGAATTCTCAAAAGGGATGCCTCCAATCAACTACAACCTTCATTCCTAGGGGCATATAGAGACTAGACAATGGTAGTTATAGCCTTAAAATGCTTATCCCAATGTGTCTATGTAGATGGTTCATCGATTGGGCTAATGAGTCAAAATATACAGCCCTTACTAACCAAATTTTTTCCTATTCTAAGATATTTGGCTGCAAGAGAAACCTCATTGTCATGTCTCCTCTTGATTAAGTTAGAGACAATCCTCCCAAGCTCTCTTATAGGACTCACTCATGCACATGTAAGAGCTGATGATTTATCTCTATCCCTCATGGTTCTCCTGCAACATGCAACAAAAGTTTGTAAATTTTGCACACTTAGGGATGAGTGGATTCTCATAAGGGATGTCTATGATCAAGTACAACCTTCATTACTAGTGGATAAATGAGACCATAAAATGGTTTTTATAGCCTTAAACACCTATTTGGATGTGTCCACACATATGATTCATCAATTGGGATAAAGATTCAAAATATATAACCCCCACTCACCAATTTTTGGCATGGTCTAAGAGAATTGGCTGCAAGAGAAACCTTATTTTTGCATCTCCTCTTGATCTAGTTATAGATAATCCTCCTAGGATATCTTAAAGTACTTGTCTATACATGTTTAGGAGCTGATGGGTCATATTTATCCCTCATAGTTCTCCTACAATGTGCGATAGAAGTTCACTCATTTTGAACATGTAGAGATGAGTGGATTCTCTTAAGGGATGTCTCCAATCAACTTCAACCTTCATTTTTGGTGGCTAACTGAGACTAGACAATAATTTTTATATCCTTAAAATACCTAAATGGATGTGATCACATAGATAATTCTTTGATTGGGATGACGAGTTAGAATATGTAGCCCCTACTAACTAACTTTTGGCCTATTTTAAGAGATTTGACTACTAGATAAACCTCATTGCCATATCTCATTTGTCTTTAGTTAGATATAATCCTCCTAATCACTCTTAGATAACTCATCTAAACATGTTTAAAAGCTGATGGTTCATATCTATCCCTAATGGTTATCTTTCAATATGCATCATAAGTTCGCTCATTTTGTATACTCAGGGATAAGTGGATTCTCTTAAGGGATTCCTATAATTAAATAAAACCTTCACTCTCAAGGCTCAACCAAGACTAAAAATGTTCATTATAACCTTAAAATGCTTATATGGAGGTGTTCACATAGATGGTTCATCAATTGGGTTACCGACTTAGACTATATGATCCTTGTTGATCAATGTTTAGTATGTTCTAAGAGATTTGACTATGAGAGAAACCTCATTTTCATGTCTCCTCATGATTTGGTTAGATAAAATACTCCTAGGCTCTCTTATAGGGATATTTTCTACATGTGTAGGAGATGACAATTTATCTCTATCCCTCATGGTCCTCCTTCAATGCATGATGGAAGTTCACTCATTTTACACACTTACGGATGAGTGGATTTAGTTAAGGGATGCTTTTGATCAACTACAACCTCACTCCTAGGGGTAGACTAAGATTTTAAAATGGTGATTTTATCTTTAAAATGCCTATCCAAGGTGTTTATATAAATATTTCATTGATTAGGTTGATGAGTCAGAATAGATAGCCCTAACTGACCAATTTTTGGCCTATTCTGAGAGATTTGGATACAAGAGAAACCTCATATATACATATTTTCAATTTAAATCTAGAGATAATCCTAATAAGATCTATTATAGGACTTGGTCATACACATTTAGGAGCTGATGGTTTATCTCTAGCCCTCATGGTTCTCTTGCAACATGCGATGGAAGTTTTCTTAGATTGCACACTTAGGGATGAGTAGATTATCTTAAGGGATGCCTCCAATAAACTAAAGCCTTCACTCATAGGAGATGATCAAGACCATAAAAAAAAATTATCCTTTAAATGCCTATCTAAAGGTGTCCACATAGACAGTTCATCAATTGGGCTAATGAGTTAAAATATACATCCCTTATTAACCAAATTATGGCATCTCATCCATCTTGATTTAGAGATAATCCTCATGGGATCTCTTATATAACTCATCGATTCACATGTAGGATATGATAATTCATCTCTAACCCTCATAGTTCTCTTTTAATGTGCATCAAAAGTTCACTCATTTTGCACACTTAGGGATGAGTGGATTCTCTTAAGGGATGCCTCTAATCAACTATAACCTTCACTCTCAAGGCATGATCGAGATCATATAATGGTCATTATAGCCTTAAAATTTCTATCTAGAGGTGTTTATGCATATGGTTCATTGATTAGGTTGATGAGTCAGAATATACAGCCCCCAATGACTAACTTTTGGCTTGTTCTGAGAGATTTGGTTATGAAATAAACCTCATTGTTGCATCTCATCCATCTTGATTTAAATAAAATAATCCTAGGATATCTTAGAGGACTCATTTTTACACATGTAGGAGATGACCATTTATCTCTAATGTTCTTGGTTCTCCTAAAATACACATTATAAGTTCGCTCATTTTACACACCCAGGGATGAGTGGATTCTCTTAAGCAATATCATTGTTCAAATGTAACCTTCATTTTTTTGGGTTGATTAAGATTTTACAATGGTTGTTTTGTCCTTAAAATTTCTATCTAAATATGTATGCATAGATGATTCATCAATTTGTCTAATGAGTTATAATATATGATCCCCATTGACCAACTTTTGGGCTATTTTGAGAGATTTAGCCAAGAGAGAAACCTAATTTCCACATTTTATCCATCTTGAGTTATATAAAATAATATTAGTATTTCTTATAGGACTCTTCCATGCATGTGTTAGAGCTGATGGATCATCTATATCCCTCATGATTCTCATGCATCGCAGAACTAAAGTTCACTCATTTTGCACACTCAGGGATGAGTGAATTCTCTTAAGGGATGCCTCTAAACAATTAAAAATTTCACTCTTAGGGCCCAAATAAGACTAGATAATAGCCATTATATCCTTAAAATTCCTATTCAAATATTTTCATGTAAATAGTTCATTGATTGGGCTGATGAGTCAAAATATGTGGCCCCACTGACCAACTTTTTCCCATTCTAAGAGATTTAGCCATGAGAAAAACCTCGTTACCATGTTTCATCCATCTCAAGATAGATAAAATCATCTTTATTTTTTTAGAGAACTCATCCATGAATGTGTAGGAGCTAACAAATCCTCTCTATCCCTCACATTTATGTTGTAATGCTCGATGGAAGTTTTCTCATTTTTCAAACTCAAGGACGAGTGAATTCTCTTGAGGAATGCCTCTAACAAACTAAAACTTTCACTCTTAAGGACTAATTGAGACAATAAAATGGCCTTTCTATCCTTAAAATATCTATCCAGATGTGTTCATGCAAATAGTTCATCAATTATTGTGACAAGTCAAAATATACAGACCCTATTGACCAAATTTTAGCCTGTTCTAAGAGATTTAGCCTTGAGAGAAACCTCATTACTGTATTTTGTCCATCTTGAGTTAGATAAAATCCTCCTATAATTTATTATAGGACTTGAATATACATGTCTAAGATATGATAATTCATATCTAACCTTCATGTTTATGCTACAATGTTCAATGGAAGTTTTCTCATTTTGCACACTCAGGGATGAGTGAATTCTCTTAAGGGATGCCTCTGACCAACTATAAATTTCACTCCTAAGGCCTAAATAAGACCTTAAGATGGTCTTTATATCTTTAAAACACATATCTAGACATGGTCACATAGATGGTTTGTCGATTGGGTTGATGATTCAAAATATGTGGCCCTTGCTAACCAACTTTTAGCCCATTCTAAGAGATTTGTCTATGAGAGAAACCTCATTGCCATGTCTCATCCATCTCGAGTTAGATAAAATCCTCATAGGATTTATTATAGGACTTGTTCATGCACATGTCAGATCTAACATCTAATCTCTAGCTTTCAAGGTTTTTTTGCAACACTTAATGAAAGTTTGCTCATTTTACACACTCAAGGATGAGTGAATTCTCTTAAGGGATGCCTCCAACCAATTGAAAATTTCACTCTTGGGGCTTGAACAAGACTATATAATGGAAATTATATCCTTAAAATACCTATCTATACATGTCCACATATGGTTCATTGATTGGGATGATGAGTCAAAATATAGGCCCCCATTGACCAACTTTTGGCCTATTGTAAGAGATTTGGCTATGAGAAAAACTCTTGTCACATCTCATCTATCTTGATTTAGATAAAATACTATTATGATATCTTAGAGGACTCATCCATGAATGTGTAGGAAATAATAGCTCATCTCTATCCCTCATGGCTATGCTTCAATGCTCAATGGAAGTTTGCTCATTTTACACACGTAGGGATGAGTGAATTCTCTTAAGGGATGCCTCTGACCAATCACAACTTTCACTCCCAAGGCTCAATGAATATAATAAAATGGTTGTCATATCCTTAAAATGCCTATTTGAATGTGTCCACATAGATGGTTTAACAATTGTGCTAATGAATTAAAATATGCATCCCTCATTAACCAACTTTTGGCCCATTCTAAGAGATTTGGCCATGAGAGAAACCTTGTTGTCATGTCTCATCTATCTCAAGTTCAATAAAATTATCTTGGTCTTTCTTATAAGACTCATATATGAATGTGTAAGAGTTGATGTCCTATCTCTATCCCTCACAGTTTTGTTGCAATGCTCAATGAAAGTTTGCTCATTTTGCACACTTAGGGATGAGTGAATTCTCTTAAGGGATGCCTATGACCAACTACAAATTTCACTCCCAGGGCTCGATCAATATTGTTAAATGGTTTTTCTAACCTTAAAATTTATATTCAGATGTGTCCACATAAAAATCTTGTCAATTGGGTTGATGACTCAAAATATAAGACCCCCATTGACCATTTTTTGGCCCATTTTGAGAAATTTATCTATGAGAGAAACCTCATTGCCATGTCTCATTCATCACAATTTAGATAAAATCCTCCTATGATTTTTTACAAGAATTGACCATGCATGTGTAGGAGTTAATGGTTCATATTTAGACCCCATGATTATGCTGCAATGCTTAATAAAATTTTAATCATTTTGCACACTTAGGTATGAGTGAATTCTCATTAGGGATGCCTTTGACCAATTATAACTTTCACTCATGGGGCCTGACCAAGATTAGATAAAGGCCATCATAGCCTTAACACACCTATATGAATGTGTCCACATAGATAATTAATTGATTGGGATAATGAGTGAGAATATATGGCCCCCATTGACCAACATTTTGGCCCATTTTGAGAGATTTGGCCATGAGATAAACCTCATTGCCACATCCCATTCATCTTGAGTAAGATAAAAACCTCCTAGGCTATCTTAGATAACTCATCCATGTATGTGTAGGAGCTAACATCTCATCTCTAGACCTCACACTTATGCTACAATGCTTAATGGAAATTTTCTCATTTTTCACACTTAAGGATGAGCAAATTTTTCTTAAGGGATGCCTTCGACCAGCTACAACTTTCACTCCTAAGACCTAATCAAGAATAAACAATAGATGTTTTAGCTTTAAAATTCATATATATACATGTTCACGTAGATGGTCTGTTAATTAGGCTAATGAGTCAAAATATACAACCCTCACTGATCAACTTTTGGCTTGTTCTAAGGGATTTGGCCATGAAAGAAACCTCATTACCAAATATCATACATATTGATTTAGATAAAATCCTCTCAATATTTCTTATAAGACTCATCCACACATGTGTAGGAGTTGACATATTGTCTCTATCCCTCATGGGTATGCTATAATGCATGACCAACATTGGAGGAGGATATGACAGCTCATATAAAGCTTTGAACTACCTAAAACATGAAAGGTAAGGTGTATAGGTATTAGTAATAACTTGAGTCCATAATAATCTATTAATTACCAAAAACACACTTGTGTATGCACCACCATGTGGAAAATTTCTAACACTTATGAAATTAGAGAGTCGAGAGAAATTGAGTTTCTTGGTGTGTACAACTTCTCTTTCCTCCAATCATAGATATGGGAAAATTGTTTTAAAGAGTGGTTTGAGCCATGACTTACACCAATATGATGTTGTAATGGTTATGGATCCACTTTTGGTCATGGGGTCCCTAGAAAGATGGTGTTAAAAATCTATTGTGTGCTTGTAAACAAAGCATCGTACAAAGCTTCTCCCAGATGATGAAATTTAAAGGAGCAATTCATGCAAATTTTTTAATATGTATAAATGTAGAAAAATGTCTAATCAATTAAAATAAAGTTAACTTTTAAATGCAGTATTATTTTTTACAAGTGCTGGAACTGGATTAGATATTAAAAAAATTGTATCAAAAACATTATTGATATTCATTTCCCATAAAATTATAAACATGCAAAATAAATCAAAAAAAGTTGTATTGTTCATTAAACTTATTAAGACATGAATAAATCATTTGATTACTAGAGTTGGAGTTCCAATTATAAAATAATAGTGTGTAGTGACTTCTCCAAAGAATGGATTAGTGGGAGAAAAAACATGTATGTCAATCTTGTACATAATAGTGGAAAAAATACCAAGAAAATGTCTACACCATGGTAATTAAGGCATGATATGAGATGGCTTAAAATTCCTTGAACCATTGAAGTAATAACACATTTGTAATTTATAGATAATGTGATATGTTGTGATTTTCAATAATCTTTTACCAAGGCCCTACATAGGCTAGATCTCGAGCAACAAATAAATAATACTTACGATGATGACATATCATCTAAGCCCAAAGACTTAACATCCCATATGAGGCAAAACAATTTATACAACATGATATATTTTTATTTTAAATAATCTTTTATTGAGGCCTTACATAGGCTAGATATTGTACAATAAATAAAGAATACTTATGGTGATAACATTTCATCTAATCTTAAAGACTTAAAATACTACATGAGGCACAACAAGATTACATTGAGAACCAAATTATGATAAAAAAATAATAAATACATGCACAAGTGCATGACTATACCTACTAATAATTATGATCAAGTATAATTTATAATATTTACATGTCCATGAAATTGATCCCAATTCCACTTACATCACAATTACAAATTGATATGTAATTAAATGTAAAGAAAATAAGTAAATAGTAAATATCACATGTAAATGTAAAATATACATAATGATGAAGCACTTAACTTAGAAAATAATGTGAATTTTTTAACCCCATATGAAGTAATAATGATGTTAGTAACCCGTGTTCTACTCTTCTATTTACATTATTAGCATAGTAGTTACTTTGGATGCATGTGCTTTGCAAGTCATCCCTGGAGCATATTTTCTTTATCCCACATGCATGAGATGAAATAGTTGTTAGAATAAAATTATTATTTAAGTCAGTGTTAAGGCCCAATGAAGGCATCCATGAATTGTATAGAATTGAGCTTGGTCAAAGGAGTATACCCCTTCGAAGAGGCCAATAATTCTACTACTATAATTTAGTTCTATTTGTTTTATTAAATATATTTATAATTTTATATAGTTTATTTCATGTATTTGTAATTATATGTTAATTTGTTCAAGAAGGATCCTATCATCTAGTATCAGAGTGCTTTCTAGGGAGAATTTTTTTCTGCTACCTACCGTATGCTCTCACCTTATTGTAATTGGACCCTGGTGATCATAAAGTGGTAAAAAATCCATTCACAGCCCTTCCATGTGATAGTCTAGATCTGTAGTTTCATTTTGACAACAAGATGACACCAAATATTGTGATTTTCTATTTAACCACATTGCATTTGTGTTATGCTCCAGATTTTAACTTCTATTTTAGATCAGTGTAAAACCTATCCACTTAACTGTGGGAAGTTTTTGGGTGAAAGCCCTAAAACTCATTATGAAGAGTACCATAGGAACTCCAAACTAGCTAGTTCATTGAGAGGACCTTCTAGTGAAATGGGAAATGACCCCTTCCTGATTGACTAGTTCCCACCTGTGAGGAAAACCAAGAGCTATTACTAAGAGGTAAATTTGTGGCCAAAAATTTTTTGGAGAGTGGTACTCACTCAGATAGCATTGGTGGCCAGAGTCAATTCTAAAAATCCTTTAGGAAACCATTCAAACTTGGGTTCCATTTTTTTTAATCAGATCAAAAAGTAGAATAATTCATAAAACCATATAAGTTTCAGAAGACTATCAACAAAGCAGCAAAAAACCAAAAATTAGTTGAATTTTTTTGTTTTTTTGCAATATATTCCTATCTATAGCCATGTTGATTCTCAAAATTTACTAGGACACCTGAAATTCAATTCTCCACATTTTTTCCTTGAGGTCCCATACCCTAATTCCACTCTGAATCCCCACAAATCTCATTTTTCTATTTTTTCAAATTCTATCATAACTTTTTTAGTTTCTATCCATTTGCCTCAAAAAATTTACACAGTGTTCATCTCCCTTTTCTTCTTATTCATCCCTCTTTGATAATTTTTTATTTTTTCCATTTTTCCCTATAAAATAATCTTCATCAATCATACTCCTGTACAAAAAATTTAGTAAAAGTACCTTTACCCCTCCCAATTTCATCCATATTAAAAAAATTCCTTTACCAAACATGTCTTAACTTTAGATTTCCACCCATTTCAAAAAAAATAGGTTATGGTAGTCACACATGCAATAACCAAGATCATGGAAGAATAAATTGTAGCTTTGATGACCTAGGTCACTGACTTAGCTGATATGGTGCATGGATTGAATGAATAGAATGACCTTTTGCTCAATAGATTACAGAAGATGGAGTCTTCTTTCAAGAATACTTTTTCATCCACCCACCATGTGGGACCAAATTTTACTTTCCATGATTTAATGGTACAGACCTGATAGGTTATATTTATCATGTAGATCAATACTTTAACCTTCATAACACTTATCATCTCAACAAAGTTCTAATTGCTTCCTTCCACTTGGAACTAGAGGCACTCCAATGGTACCATTGGTATCTCAAATCTAATGATGAACTTGATTGGACAAATTTTGCATCCCTACTTTTGGGTAGGTTTGGTTCCTCATCATTTGAGGATTTTATGAGAGCCCTCACCAAACATTATCAAACAAGCAACATTCATGATTATCAAAATGAATTTGAGAAGCTAGCTAATCACACTGAAGGGTTATCAGATGACTTCTCTAAGAGTTATTTTATTAGTGGCCTCAAATATCCCATTCACTCTAAGGTCAAGATGTTTCAACCTCAAACCATGATGGTAGCCTTGGGTCTCATAAAACTTGCTAAAGACAAAATCATTGCTCATCATCATAATTCTAATTGGGCACCCTCTAAGCCCTCTTTCCAACAACCCACTACCAGTACAACCCCAATCAAACATCTCATAAGAGTTGAAATGCATGCATGTCATGAGAAAGGGCTTTGTTATAATTGTTATGATAAATGGGTTCTATGGAATAAATGCATCAAGCAAAAATTGTACCTACTAGATGTTGATTTTCCACTAGATACTAAAAATTATGAGGATACTACCGAGGAGATCGCATAAGAAGTTGGTGATTCTGCGTACCTATATTTCCTTCCAAAAATAACCATGTATGCTTTTGTGGGAGTAACTACCCCCCAAATGATGTGTATCTAGGATTATTTTAAGAAGTAACTCCTCACCATCCTTATTGACTCTGGCATCACTCACAACTTCATCGACCCTTAGGTCTCCAAGCAAGTAGATTATTTTATCCATCCATGTTCTAGTTTTGAGGTCATAATTATCAATGAAGGCACATTACCCTACAAGGGTAAGTGTCATAATGTTCATAGTTTAGTGGATGAATATAACCTTAGGGCCAACATGTTTGCTTTATCTTTAGGGGGATGTGATGTTTTTCTTGGTGCCTAGTGGTTACAAACACTTGGACCCATCCTTTAGGAATTTTTAGAGCTTTGGATGTAGTTTTCAGAGAATGGGTAGAAATACACCATACAAGGCCTTCTTTTGGGCTCCACCAGTATTTTCATCTCTCATCACATGGAGAAACTTCTTAAATGAGTATCCCATGACATCATTTCCTAATTCTTTTCTCTTCATATTACTTCACCACTAAACTCTCACCCACCTTCTAGCTTGTACAACCTTTTGGTTAAGCATGCCTCAATTTTTGAAGAACCTACTAGATTGCCACCTCACCATCCTTAGGACCATCACATCCCACTACTTCATGGTAGTGCACCTCCCAACATTTATCCCTATTGGTACCCATTTCATCAAAATACTAAGATCAAATAGATCATCTATGATCTCTTGTAGGCTGGGGTTATTTGACCCAACACTAGTTTGTATTCTTCACAAGTATTGCTTGTTCATAAGAAGGATGGTTCTTGGCATCTCTTCATTGATTATCAAGATTTGAATAAACTAACCATCAAGGATAAGTTTCCAATACCCATCATTGATGAACTCCATGGTACACAATTTTTATCTAAATTAGACCTATGCTTTGGCTATCACCAAAGTCATCTTCATGATGCCAACATTATTAAGACAACCTTTCACACACATGATGGCCACTATGAGTTCCTTGTCATGCCATTTGGGCTTACTAATGCCCCCTCCACCTTCTAGAGTTAGATGAACCAAGTATTTCATCCCTTCTTATGGAATTTTTTCTTGGTCTTCTTTGACGACATTATTATCTATAGTCCCACATGGGAGGATCACCTCTACCACCTCAACATTGCCTTGGGAATTCTTGTTGCTAACCACCTATGTGTCAAACATTCAAAGTGTTATTTTGGGAAAACAAAAGTGGAGTATTTGGGACATATTATCACATTTGATGGTGTTTGTGTCAACCCCACCAAAATTATAGCTATGACAAATTGGCCCCAAAAAAGAACCCTCAAAAGCTTACATGGATTTCTTAGTCTGACAGGATACTATAGAAAATTTGTCCAGGATTATGGCATAATTGCAGCTCTATTGACAATTATGCTAAAAATATATGCATTTTCATGTTCACCTTCATCTTCTCAATAATTTAACAACCTTAAACATGACATGTACACCATACCAGTCTTGGCCATACCTAATTTATCTAAGCCATTTATGCTTGAGTGTGATGTGTGTGGAATAGGTCTTGGTGATGTAATTATGTAGCAGGGTCATCCCATCACCTTTACTAGTAAGGCCCAAACTTGACATATTTTGGTATGTTTCACATATGAAAAAGAGATGATGGATATTCTCTATGCAGTTCACAAATGGCATCCCTATTTGATTGGCCAACACTTTTGCATTAAAACCGACCATCAAAGCCTTAAATATTTTCTATAAAAATGGGTATCTTCTCTAGAGAAACAAAATTGGGTTTCTAAAATCATGGGATATGATTATGAAATTGCCTACAAAAAAGATAAGGAAAACTTGGTGGCTAATGCTCTCTCTCACTAGTTTGACACTTTGGTGCACCTTTATGCAGTCTCTCTTCCCATTTCCACTTGGCTCTATAATCTTAAAAATGAGTGGCATAATGATATCCCAACACAACAACTCATTCTTCAACTATCTATTGATCCATCTACTAAATCTCATTATAATTGGTATGGGCACACATTATGATATAAAGGTCACATAATGTTACCAACAGGATCCAAGTTCAAACAACTAGTTTTACAGGAGATGCATGCTTCCCCTTCTATTGGTCATTTAGGGTTTCTAAAAATGTATAAGATATTTCATAATAATTTATTTTGGCATGGACTCAAGAAGGATATCAAAATATTTGTTTCTAAATGTGATATCTACCAATGTACTAAAGGTGAAATAGTTACCCCACTTGGTCTACTCTAACCACTTCCTATTCCCACATGTATTTGGACCAATATTTCTATGGATTTCATTGAAGGACTCCCAAAATTTGGTAGTAAATAAATTATTCTTGTCATAGTGGATTGCCTCTCTATATATGCTCATTTTTGTACTTTGGCCCATCCCTACACTACTTCCACCATTGCTCAGACATTTTTTGATTATGTATTCCAACTCCATAGTGTTTCTACTTCTATTTTCCTTGATCATGATTCCACCTCACCAACCATTTTTGGTAATAAATCTTCAAGAATCTGGGTACACAATTAAAAATGAGTTTAGGATATCATCCATAGACCGATGGTCAGACCAAAATCATCAATAAATGTCTGGAAACCTATCTTCATTATTTTAGCATAGATCACCCACACCAATGGGTCAAATGGTTACCTCTTGTATAATGGTGGTATAATACATCCTACCACACCTATACTAAAATGACCCCATATGAAGCAGTTTATGGGCAATCACCCCCACTACTTCTCCTATATACACCTAGTAGTTCACTAGTTTAGGTAGTCAACACTACTCTTCACCATAGAGATCAAATTCTCCACATCTTATGGGATAATCTTCATTTGGCACAAAATTGCATGAATAAATAGGTCGATCAACACCACTCTGAGTGCACCTTTCAAGCAGGTGATATGTTTTTTCTTTGCCTGTAACCATATAAATAATCATCCTTGAAACAAAAGGGGTGTCAAAAGCTTGCCCCTAAGTTTTATGGTCCATATAAGGTTTTCCAGTAGATTAGATCTATTGTTTACAAGTTGGAGCTTCCACCTTCCTCCTGCATTCACCTAGTATTTCATGTCTCATGTCTGAAGAAAGTTCTTGGCACCAACATTCAAGCACAAATAGTCTTACCAGAACTTGATAATGAAGGCTCCCTCCTTCTCAAACTAGAAGCAATCTTAGCTCAACACACCTACCAACTTTACTCTCACACCATCATAGAAGTTATAATTTAGTGGTAAGGACTACAACCCAAAGATGCCACATGGGAACCATTATTCTATATTCAACAACACTTTCCACAATTGAAGCTTTGAGAACAAAGATTTTTCCAAGAGGGAGGGGATGTTAGGAACCCATATTATACTCTTATATTTACAATATTAGCATAGTAGTTGCTTCAGATGCATATGCTTTGTAAGTCATCCCTGGAGAATATTTGTTGTATCTCACATGCATGAGATGAAATAGTTGTTAGAATAGAATTAGTATTTAAATCAGTGTTAAGTCCTAATGAAGGCATCCACAAATTATATTGAATTGAGCTTTCTCAAAGGAGGTTTCCTCCTCAAAGAGGCTAATGATTCTATAATTTTGCTATTGTAATTCAGTTTTGTTTGTTTTATTTAATATATTGTTGATTTTCCATAGTTTATTTCATGTATTTTCAATAATATGCTATTTTTTTTTGGAAGGATCCTATCAAATGATCATTAACCAATAATATGTTAAACATTAAATGATCAAAATCTAAAGTATGCATAGGTAAAGGAATCATATTATCGAATATTATCTATTTGATACATGTGAAATTCAATGTCATAATTTAACATAAATAATATAACATATATCAAGAAAAAATGTAGACCATAACATGTACATAGATAAATTTCACCATATAAGCATATAATGTGGGACATATCAGCATACAAAATCAATTATGCCTACAACTAGACCCTTAGCATAACAATTAGATCTCTTGCTCCTCATTGCCTCCAAATAAATTTCACTTTGTTGGCATAGATGTAGAGTCAAGGGTGTTGGATGCCTCAATACAAGGAGAGACTCTCCTCTTATCATGTGACATCCATTATTTCATTGACAACTGGTGAAAATTATGGTGTCTACACAACATATGAAATATAAAAATTAATTCATTAAAATTTTATATTGAAATTTTGATAAATTTTTCAAGAATAATTTTTTTAAATGATTCTACACTCACCATATTCCATCTATATGGTTGTCTAGGGCTATGAGATATCATATACACCCATGATGGGGAATCCTATTGAGCATACATATATAATTAGATCTAGATGTGCATAAAACTATGTAAATATGACATAAAATATCATTGCTTAAAGATAAAAACAATTTTACTATGTGTTCTCACCAGTCTTCAACCCTAAATCATGACCTGTTACAGATATAGTGAATTATTTAATGTATTTTCAACATCAACAAAACCTTCTTCTCATCTATGAGTAGTTTCCATATCATCCCTCATCATCTATAAAACTAATAAATGAATAATGTGTGAATCCAATGAAAGTGATAAAAAGCTATGACTATAATATATATCTTAATACATAGTTATTTGTTCAAAGGATAATAAATATGTAATTTAAAAGTTTCCAAACCTATGTATAGGGTACACTCATTCTAATTATGACCTCTACAATAGAGTCAAGGCATGTTGATCTATCCAAAATATCACCAATCATTTATACAAGAAATAAATAATAAGTTCATTAAAATAAATTAGTCAATCAAGTAAATACATATTAGAAAATAAACATAATATTATTTTACAAGCATAAAAAACTATTATTAAATTTAAACTTGTGTATCAAATACAGAAGGTGAAGTTGATAACTCATGTATAACAAGAGCTTGGCATATCTTGATAGGAGTTAATGAAGCATCTATAGGTGGAATATGCATGGTATGATAGCGACTATAATGTTAGCGTTATACACTACTAAAGCATATATAGATGGTGTATGCTCTAGAATTCTAGTATCTATTAATGTACTCTGTGTATGTCACACTTGAATAGGATGTCTTATACACTTCCTCCTACATGATGTTCAATGATGCATAAAAACTATAACATGAATAAGAAGAGGGACACTAGCACCCATACCAACACCACCAAAACCACTACCACTACTACCAATACCACTACCACCAACACCACCACTACCACTAGCACCACCTATAGGCTGAGTAAAAGTCTTAAAAGTATGCATACCATGCTCAATTATAACTTGTGTAAGAATTGTAACCATCTTAAGGGTATCTATCTATATGTTATGATGCAAAATTTTAGGAAGAGAGGCATGTGATATTTTTCTTTTGTTTCTTTGATCTCGATTATAATAGTTTTGATCTCACCTAGCACTAGGTCTATCAAATGAAGACCAACCTCCCCTACGTTGAGAGGCCTTCATGTTAATAGTTTGGAATTTCTTGTATCACAAACTCAGAATATAATTTTCTCCAAATGTATAATGGAACCTCATCATTGTTGCATGGAGGCTCATCAAACACCATCTACCACCTATCCCAAAATTTATTTTTCATCTCCTCATGAACACACCAATTAATACTAATATGTTTGAAATTTGTTGGTGGAGGTTGGGTGGTTCCATGATTAACAAATAAAGTGCACATAACTTCTTTTTTATTTTTCCTTAACATATTCATATGACAATTTTTTTGAATAAAATTGTTTCATGGCCTCTCTTCGATGCAACATTGCATCAAGTTGTGAAGTCACATTTATCATTTCATTAAAAATAGTCTCTAGTGTATTAGCAAGTGAAATGTGTTCACTACCATATATAGATTGATGCAAACCATTGATGATTATTTATAATTATTGATGTTTTGAATTGTATTTCTCATATAATTGAACTTTTTCTTGTGCAAAATCAAACTATTCAAGGTTCTATCTAACATTTTCTTTATACAATGGATCCATCAAACTTGTGTATCTAAATTTGAATAAAAATACAAGTTTTTTAAGGAAGTTTAAGAGAATCTAATGTAAACCTAAATTTAAAACCCTACTTGAATAAATAAATATAAATAAAAAAGAAAAAAATAAAATCCAAAAATCAACATACCTGACTTGTAGCAACCTGAATGCTAAATCCCATTGGTGGGATGAAACTCCAAAGTGTGTACGTGAATCTGAATTTGACAAACAATGAGAGGAGAAAGAGTAAAATTCAATGGCCATGACTTTTCTTGTAGAAAAAAATTAAAAATATATAGGGTGTATTCCCTTTATGATTTACAAAGGGTGTATGCCCTTTACAAGCTTTCTAAAGGGAATACACCCTTGAGGCTGGTTTTAAAAAATGGTATATGCCCTTTATAAAAAAAATTGAAATTTGGGGGAATGTTGTAATTTTTATCTCCAAAATTTGTGCATTAACCCAAATAAATAACATATCTCTTACATAAATAATTAATGCAATCCAAATTTCAAAAAAAATGTCTTTGTATATTATCAGAAACAAGTACAAATTCTTATTTCAATTTTCCTATACCAAAAAATTATTATAGTGTTGAAAATATTATTTACAATAATTTCCATAATTATTTATAATGGATATGATGATTTAATCTTTTTAAAACTAACTTATTTAGATTTATATTATATTTTTAAATTTAAAATTTTCACCAATTTAAAATTATAAGGTGAAAGAAATACATTTCAAATTAAATGATATGAGAAAAATTGTAATGAAGAATTAGAAGAAGAGAGAGAAAACTATGAAGTTTCACTAAAGAGAAGTAGGTTGCTTAAATAAATGTCCTTATAAGCTATTTTTGTTAGCATTATATGATATTCAGTCTAGGATTTCTTCAGTATATAAATCCTAAATTTAGTCACAATGGTGATAATTCCTTCATGGTTTATGATGATGGTTATATTGGGTCATATTATCCATGTCTTCATTACTTATGCCATCTCATAGATCATTTTGAATAAGTTTGGAATAATTTTGTTGAATTTTATGAGGGCATTATGAATATCACTCAAATATTTTGTATAAGAGCCTTGAATGCCTTATAATCTTTAATTTAACTATGTGTGCAGTCCTAACAATGGTATCAAATTCAGTGAATATGAATTCTGAGACATGTGAAAAAGAGAGAATAAGGTATGAATATTTGTATTAGGTTTGCATTGTAAGGTATAAACTTGTTTTAAGTTTCTCATCTTGAATATATATTGCTTATACCTAAAAAATCTTCCAAACCTAATTTGTACACCCTTTTGTACATCTTATAACCCAAAATATTAGTTATAAAATCATTTTATATAGTCCAAAGTTAGTATTCAGCCTTGTGATTACTTTATATGCCCTAAAAATCCATTTTTACAACCCACAAGCAAATTATTATGTTAAAACTACACCATGTAGACCTCTAGTATGACATTGTAATTGATTTTAGCCATATGTACGGTGTCCAAACTCTTTTCAGCCATTTTTATAGCATTTAAACTATTTTTATTCATTATTGATTGCACTTATACATTATATGTATGGATTTTAAGATGTTTAATTCAGCTAGTTATAGTCATAAACTTGTGTACCACCTAAGGAGGATTAAAACATTTTCATGTCCATTATATGGCATTTTTAATTGATTTAGAGACCTATTTTTTGAATAAATAATAAAAAACACAAACACATGTACAAATTTGTATGGTTATGAGTTAGTTTCAACATATTTTTTAGTTTTAGCACACTAACATAATTCCCACATGGTATTACACCTTGTTATTCCATGGCTATCATGTTAATCTGAAATATGGTGTGGTAAAGCTTTGAACATTTTTTTATTTTTTAAAGTGTTTTTTTATGGTACATACTATAAATAAATAAGGTTTAGCAATTTCACTTCCCATGAATACTTGGGTAAATAGTTTTTACATGCACAATTTTATTTTCATAACTCAAAAAGGACAATTCTAATATAATATTCTCTATTTATGTTTCCAAAATTATTCTAAAGGAATTAGTGATCTATGTTTTGTAATTCACATGCAAAGGAGAGGTCTTGGGTTTGAAACCCATTAAATAATTTTTTGGTCAAACTTTATTTTTTGACCCAAATTAGTTGACAAATAATATTTTTAGCATATTCTCTTTTAAAAAGAGTTTTGTAAAGATAAGGGTGTCAAAGGTGTAATTTTTGAGACTTCAAACACTTTCATAATTTTATTATTCTTGCCCGTAAAGACCAAAAAAACCATGGATATATTTTTCTTGAAAATGTACTAAAATTCAAAATAATTATTTTCATGTATACATGTGCATTTTTGGTGGAAACTGACACATTAAAAATGTCATAATTTTTCATATATTCTCACACTTGTGCTATAAGAGTTATCACTAGTAATTTTAATGACAACTATACCATACAATATAGATCCATCAATATCCTTATAATTTACAAAATATAAGTGTCAAAATGGAGGTTGGAGGACCCATCAGAGGGTGGAGGACTTTCCCTTCTCTAATTAACCATTTTCTCAGATTTTGGATTAAATGCTTGGATATATTTTTCTGTGTTATTAGTGTGATTTTTTAATATATTATTAGTTTTAGTTCAATTTTCATTTTCTTCAACTCATTTATATTTTTGATGAGGATCAAAAAGATTAGTTTATATTTTATTTTTCACTACAAGGGCTTGTCACCTCTCACCTAATAAGGGTAAGATACTTCATGGTATTCTAACTGTCATCAGTGATTTTACAACTTGGTAAGTGACTTTTTAGAGCCATATTATTGAGCAAAGTTTTGCTAATGTCATTGGGCATTAGGGAGATGTGTCATACTCCCTAATGAATAGTCACTTGGATGAATTTCTATGTCAGGCCTTATGTGGATTAATGTGGTTGAACATGATTTGATCATGCTCTAATGTAGTATTGTATAAAATGGTCATATGGGATGAACATTGATCATTTTCATCATTCATGACATAATTCATGGGGTAACAGGTATTTTATAATTAGGATTAGTTGATCAGTACCATGATGTATAGTCTGCCAATTATAAGTGTGGAAAGAGTTTTGATGACTTCATAGTCATAGCTTTGGATCATATTTTATACCCCTTTCTAGATCAAGGGTTTTTTTTGGGATTTATGATCCAATGATTGTATTTTATTTATGTGTGTGTGTTATTAATATTTTTATTGCTATTATTAATTTTAGTTTGGTTAGTTGGGTCATTAAACCCATTAGTGTCATATAGAGTAACCATCTCATGTAATATTATTAAAATATTTCACTCTTTGTAAATAAATAATAAAAACTTTACCTTATATGAAACTCTTTGTCAAAATTATACAATGTAATATTTAATTTACATATGTGTGCAGTCTTTACATTTGACTCAACTCTCCCAAATAAATTATTCTCAAACTATAGTTTTCTATAGTCATCTCTTCTTCATTTTTATTAATCAAACATTATGCAATCTCCATAATTTGTGCCTCAAAAGAATATTTTACTAAACTTAAAGTTACATTGGATTTATTTGGTGAAGGACTCTATAAAATATTCATAGTTGCAGTGAAATCATGTGTGTAAGATCCAAAAATAGTCATCTTATTGATGAGGATCTAGTGGACCTAGGAAAATGATGTGTCACTAAAGAAGTTAAAAATTTGGGTACCAGGAATAGAAAGAGAGTATTCTATAGGGTTAGGTTGATTTAGAGGGTATAAGTATGTGGATAAGGTACATGGGGTGGATATAACACTTTATGTGGAAAAAATAGAGTTAGGGATGGTAGATTTATATTGTTAGGTACTAGGCCTTTGGTCCAATTCCAAAATCCCAGGATTTTTTATATCAATTAGCTTATAATAATCAAGAGCTTGTGAGTGATAGATTTCACTTGTATGAATTGGAGAAGCAAGATGTATCTTGATATGAAATTTGAATATTAGTTAATATTCTTTATCACAGGTCTTATAAAAAAAAATTCCCCTAATTGAGGTCTTCTTCATCACCAACACTACTTATCTTTACAATTGATTATGGAATTTAGAAATACACACTAGAGCTTGGTGCCTTCATTATTGATGCAGATGTTTTTCTAACCATTAGTATATCCTACACTCTTAGATATTCCCACTCGTATGAATTATATGAGTTACTTCTCAAGCCATTTAATTGATCCATATAGGAAAAATTAAGTACATGCTTCCAAATCCAATATTTCCTTTGAATCCTAATTAAATTTATGTAAAGGTACATATTGTAATTGTTTGGTGTACATGTGTTCTTCCATATCAATTCCATAATAAACTATCCCATTTGTAACACTTTCCAATTTTATGTCTTTTAATTTTTCAAGGTTCCTTTTGGTACGATATTTCCTTCTTACCTTAAAATCATCTTCACAATTAGTTCAATAGTCCTCAATTATGGTTAATGATAATAGTTTGGCCCTAGCTTGAGATGTTTTTTTTTCAATTATTTGATTTCAAAGAGTAATATTTTGGTGTATAACTAAATAAATTAAATGATTATAGTACCATTATGTTTTACATCAAGTGTAGTCCTAAAGTTCTAATCACTCAGTTCGATAGGGCACTAAATTTAAGTGATGTTTTTATCTACATATTTTGTGAATTTCCTCTAGCTTCTTATAGAGTTATATGAGAATATTTTTTTCATTAGTATATCTTGGAATCCAATATGGGGTCACCTCAAATCCATATACTTTGATGTAAGTGAACTTGTAGAATTGAGTGAAATAACTTTCATAGTGTTCGACTAGACTAACAACATTATCTGAGATACAAAATAATGTGTTTAGTATACATAGACCTTACTATTAGCATATAAAACACATAATTGACACATATAAAGTGATATTTTCCATTATCAAGGGTGATATAAGGATGGTATACATGAATCATTCTATCAGGTTTCCATCTATGGTACAATCAAGCCATGCCTTTAGGACTGTAATTGAATACACTAAATAAAAATTCATAAAAAAAGATTTTGGTGGTCTCCAATTTTTTATATTTATCATGCAAGGTGTCACTGATGATGTGACCCAAGTATATAAATAATTTCCCTTGCAAATGATATTCATGATCATGCATATCCATTCACAAAACTCACTAATAGTTAGGTTTCTTATCACCATATTCATTAGGTGATGATATCAGACAACTCTTCATTAATTTCAAATCTAAATAGAGAATTTAAAATATTGAAAGGTCCCTTTCTATTTTTCTTTATCCAGTTTTGATTTATTATGTTTAGGAAATTGTTTGTATTCATATCGTAGTATTTTTGTGTAATTTATGCTCTTTTCACGTTTTTATCATGAGGAGCAACTCCAAGAACTATGTTCAATGAATGGTCATCAAACTTATCCATTACTAAATCATTAATAGTTTTTATCTCCTTGGTCTCCTAATTTTAGTATTTCACACATACAAGTACCAAGTCAATGCATTAGAATAAAGTAGGAAATGCAATGGCTTGTGCAAACCTGCTATCAAAAATGTGATGCCCATTGGTATAATAATAACCATATTAATTATTTCCTATAAATCCTTAAGGTTAATGTGTCTACTTTTATAATCTCATGAATGTTTTTCTCCAAGGTATTTATTGACCCATAGCCCATATATCTAAAGATCATTTTTGAAGTCTTTCTAAAGTGAAATGTAGTCTCAAAGATTAATTTAAAATTTTTGTATATGTATTCTAAAAGTATAAAGTGTTTAGGAAGATGCAAATTTTGGGACACATTGATCATAAAAAAGTTAAATTCACCTTTTTAGATGTCTCTTATGACTTTTCCAATCCAACTATAACTTCAAGGTGTTCAAGGTACATCCAAAATGTAGAATAAATAGGATGCTAAAAATTTCACAAAAAATTAGAGACAAGGAAAGGAGATTCTCAATAGATAATTAAGATCAAGTAGGTATGAAAATTATGAAAAATGAATGAAAAGGATTGAAATGAATGCTAAAATAATTTAGGCATTGAAAAGTTGAAATAAGCTGGGTGATGATTAAAAACTAAATAATGTGTAATGAAAATGATGATAATACTACATTTTCTAGAAAAAATAACCATAGGATGAATATCCAAACCAAAGATGGGTAATTTGAAGTAGATGGGAACATCTGGAGATGCACTAGATAAAAGTAGGAACACATGAATCAACTTGAACTATAATATGGAGGGAACTTCAAAAAATTTATGGGAAATAAGAACCCTAATTTGGATTTAAATATACTTTGAACTCTATCTTGGTATTAGATGATGTAGCCACCAATTTTAACTATGTATTTATTACATCTCCATCATTTTCACCTTTCAAAAACTCTGGACACTCTTAAAAACTTTGATAGACATGGTGAAAACATTCATTTTTAATTAATTTTCCTTAAGTCATTTACTCTACTCTTATTACACCATTCGCAAACTTCAGGAAATTCTATAATTATTAGGTTGTATGACCTAAATTTATTTGATTAGTTTGTTAGTTAGTATCAACAAGGCACATACACCCATTTGGTAGTTAATAGGTAAATAAATAGTGTTGTTAATAAATGTTAGTTTGGTTAGTTAGGTGGTTGAACATGTTGCGGTCCCAAGTAAACACCTCATGAAAGTTTATTAAAAGCATAAATTTCATAGATTTTTTCAATAATCAAGGTTTTACCTTTGTGTAAAAATTATCAAATGATATAATGTAATCTTATATTTACCTTTTTGTGTGATCCTAACAATAAATACATTTTATCCTCTGGTAGACATGATGAGTCTATAGAATTCACTCATATTTTCTTGCACCATTATGCTCATGAACTTTATGTTTCTCATGCCTATTAGGTATTCCAAAAAAATTATGTATCTTGCACATCTAACACCTACTAGGAACTTCACATACTTTAAAATTTTTGTGAGCTTTGGTAATATTTAAGTATTTCTTAAGGTGAAAAAAATACAAAGTAAGTTTGGATACAATAATATAAATTTTGATGTTAAATGTTTATAATCAAAGTTCATCCTTGGGACAAGGTAGCCACATTATAAAAAAATTAAGTTTAGGGAAATCCAATTTTTTATGACAATAAAATTCACCAGATTGATGTGCATTACTCAAATCATACTTGTTTGGAACCTAATTCAAATCAATTTGGCTTGATCCTACATAGATGTGCCCTAAATCATAAAATTTTACCCAAATTAGAAGTTTTCAAATTTTGTGTTGATTTTTTCCCTATAACATATCTAATCACATGTAATATTGACATGAAGGTGTACTTGGGTAGGTCACCAAATCAACTTAACTTTTCCCAATAACACTTATTTGGATCTAAATTTGACCTAAATTAACCCAATTATGCAATAAAGTGCCCTAAACCAATGTAAAATGGGTGGTTGGATATTTTTAAGGGTTTTGTGTCAATTTTAACTTATAAAAGATATAATTACATAGAATTCAACAATAAATTGACCTAATCTCACAAAAATATGTCATAAATCATCAGTTTTTCCCTAGTCATAGGTGGTCAGAGTTTGTTTGTGTTTATGTTTCCATATAAGTTACCTAAAAATATGAAACATGATAAAAAGGGATGGTTTTACATGTGAATGTCACCAAATCAACCTAAATTATAGCAACCACACCTATTTATGCCCCAATTCAAAATAAATTAATTGAGTCTACACATATGTGCCCCAAATCATCTTCATTTATATAAATTAGAATTTTTTATTTTGTTATGATTAATTTTTCACACACACACACACACACACACACACACACACACACACACACACACACAATAACACAAAAATATCAACATGAAATCATGGTTTGGTGTGTTTAGGTCACCAAATCAATGTAAATTTCCCCATGCATACCTATTTAGGCCTAAATTCAACCTAAATTGGCCTAAGTGCACATGAATGTGCTCCAAATCATCAATAATTATCCCTGTGGCAAGTGTTTAAGGTTTTTTAGTTTCAATTTTGGATTATAAGAGATAATATCATAGAATATGGACATAAAGGGGTTATTGGGTGATCTTAGGTCACCAAATCAACATAAGTGGTTTGATATGTACCCAAAATTAACATAAAGGGGTGGTCATGTGTGTTTATGGTTCTTTTATGTAAATTTTGGACTATAAGGTACTTAATCCTATGAAAATTGATCTAAATTAATCCAATACCATATGAATATGCCCCAAATAATCTAATTTTTCCTCAATTACAAGAGGTTAGAGTTTAGTCATGTCAATTTTGGCATATAAGGGACCTAATCACATCATATATTGATAAATATGGGTGTTTGGGTGTTCATGGGTCAAAATCATGACTTGCATTAATCTAACCACACCTATTTGGTTCAATCAAGTACAAATTTGGGGTTAATTGGGTCATGTTAACTATTTTTTAATTTTAAAACATTACGTATAGACATTAAATATGTAATTAATTTGTATTTAATCAATGCATACATGAATTATTTTATCAATATCCTTTCATATTTCACTACCTTTATAATATGTGAGGTTTTTAAATTTAATTTTAGCACACAACTCCTAAAAAATTAGTAATCAGTCTAATAGGATCCAAAGCCTACAAAAAGCCCATATATTTCCACAAAAGAAACATTAGTTGAAAAAATTACACCCTAAAATCCTTAAATTGAATATTAAAATCCATTAAACTACTAAACAATGCTCATGTTGTATTTTCAAAGACTATCTCCTAAATGGTAACTCCTAGAGCTCTAAAACCAATTATAGAAGACAGAATATAGCCCTAATTCTCATATTCATTAAAAAAAATCTAAATTTTAAGAAGATCTCCCTTCCTTGGATTTCCTCCAGTTCCTTTCTCTCCCTCACTTTTTTTGGCTCATTTGGTCCAAATGCAATGCCTACATTTTTGTCATATATGCTCCAACGTCTCAATTTCCTTCAATCGACTTATCTCAACCAATGCAAAGAACTAGTAAAAGATAATTTTAAATGATAAAGTGGTATATTTAGAGGAGAAACAAAGGATTATTAATAAGTGGAGCCTCACACCCACTACTCCTAAACCCTTTCTAGATAGAGATCTCATAAAATGAGACCACCCTATAGTGGGATACATAAATCAAAACTTTGATAGATCTTTTAAATTAAATCTTGATAAGGCTAGGGGAAGAGGATTCATCAAGGATGTTTTAGGGAAGGCAATTATTGCCTATGCTGGAATTATATGAATCTAATCTAATCATGTAGAGGAATCCAAGGTGGCCCTATGGGGCATTCATCTTGTAGTCCAACTAAGCATCCCTAAGTTAGCCATTGAAAGTGACTTGCTCAAGTTCCTTAATGCACTCACAGGAAAAGCCCAACCCTCTTACATTATAATCCAAATAATTATTTATCCCAAATTTCTCCTCCACTCATTTGAGTTTACTATCTCCCACTTTTTTCTTGAAGGTAACAAGGTGGTGGACACATTGGAGAACTTGGGAGTGTTCATCATGAACCTTGCCATGTGGAAAGGACCCCACAACTTACCCTCCCCTTGTATCCAACCATTGCTTGATAATGATGTAAATCTACAATTTTTTGAGGTCAACATACCCCCATTTTTGAAAAATGGGACCTTTTGTAGCTTGGAATTGTGTGCTTGTGGGAGATTTTTTCAGGCTTTCTCACTCCCAGCTACAAAATTGGAGTAACCTCAGGGTATGGGTATCCTATAGTGAGGTTAAACCTATAAGAATTTTAATGAGGCTAGCTCCTTAGATACTTCACTTCAGTTATTCCCACACACTAAAACCTATTTTCAACCAAGGAAAAAAGAGAAAAATGTAATATAAAAAGAGAAAATTGAACTAAGAAAGGTGATGCACCAAATAAAGATTGACCCACATAAGCATGAAATGAACACTAATTTAGCATAAGATAATTCTAGTTACACAACCTCACAACTAGTTAATTTGTATTAGTTTCATAAAATATACTCACTAATCCATATATGAATCAGAGACGAATTTTTAAATTCACACCAAGCATCCATTAATGGTAGAAAAGCTCAAGTTCAACCCTGTAACTAACCAAAAAATACCTAAAAATAGGTAAGAAGAGATGATAAGGGACATGGAAGAACACTTCTTCACAAAGCCATCATGCACAAGATTGTTAAACATGATTTTCAAACAAGAGATAGGTAAAAATAATCTTTATTACTTCAAAAGGTCTTTCTTACAAATTTTTGATAGGGACCTTCTTTGTCAAAATGAGGATATATTCTTTTAAAAAGAATTAAGAGATATATAGAAAACGGGAAGACCCAAAGAGAAGAGGTGACCAAACATAAATCGATAAATGAGCCCCAACCACCATCCATGAATTCTCACCCCCACTTAGATTAATTTGAACTAATCCTTCTTCAATAAAATAACCATCATTAATTCCAAAATTCTTTCAACCCTCTCACTGGTTGAGAAACACACTAGAAGACAAAACTTGTTGAGGATGACGATGTCATGGTCTAATAAGAAGGAAAATACTAAGAACTCTTAAATGCCTGAGCGATCTTTTCTAATCATCTAATATTTATCTTTCCTCTCTACACCATCCTCCACTTGTATGATTACCTATGATGACAAAAATATTACACCTATAAACTTGACTAAGCCATGTTGTTTTTATATTTGTTGATTATTGGTCAGAGATGATGGCCATGTTGAAGGATGAAAACCTTCATAAATTTCTACCTACCATCTTAAGCCAGTGGCTTGGACTCCCCCCCCAACATGATTTGATTAGTTGTCCTTGTGCCACTTGTATTTTATTAATTATCTACTCTAGATTATACCATGTGGTAGCCTCTCATTCATCTGATCATGACTTCAGGATTTTGTGGTTGCTCAAATTGCTTCAAGCTCTCTGAACCTTAAGTCTTTGGAATTTTTATTTTTGGCCCTTTTTTATGGTATTTTGTAAGGTACCCCTTAGATTTTTGGAAGTGACCCTTCTTGAAGGGAAAGAGCCCTTCAAGTTTCTTGAAAAGGACTTTCCTGAAGGAAAAGAGACCCTTCAAGATTTGTTAAATGACACCTCTCAAAGGGTAACATACCCTTCAAAATTTTTGCTTGAGACATTTAGAAATATTGTTTTGGTCCACTTTATTGAGAAAAGAACCCTTTGAGAAAGTTGTATAGGGAAACCTACTTGATGATTTCATTTCTTCAGAACCTTTCTTTTGGATAAATTATTTGAAAAAATTTCATTACTTAGCTGGAAACAAAAATCCTAAAAAGAACACTTGGATGAAAAGAAAAGCATTCCTTCAAGAAATTGTGCGGACATTTTTTTATAAAATAAAACCATGAATTTTATACCAAAGAAAAGCCCGAGAGGAAGAAACACACTTAGTTCTTTCAAAACCCTAAAGAATGAACAAGGAATTAGCTATAAATGAACTTTGCATAAACTTTAAACTTATCCCTTTGGCTTTCAAGATTGCTTTCAAACATTGATGTTGGATCCATTTCTAAGCCTTTGACCCAAAATTTTGTCAAACCATACAAGAGCTTCATATGTGGGCCAAAAACAGCCAACATCTTTGGTGGATCACAGGGGTTGCATACTTATTAATGCAATAGAACTTAGACCATGGTGCCTCATCAAACCCATCCATTGGGCATGGAGTTCATTAAATTTTTCCTTAAATTATAACCTCCATTTGAAGCAATAAGGACAACTAGAACAAAACAAAATTGTGCCCAAAGCACTTGGGAAAGGGAAAAACATAGCTAAAAAGGATGTACATAGAGCACTTAGAGAAAAATATGAAAATCTGCAAACACTTCTAATAATACATCTTTAGATGAATCCCATTGACTAGGATGGGTAATACCTCTCCATCTAGTTGGGTTAGTTAGAAAGCATTATGTTATTTGCATCCATGGATCAAATAAGGACCACTCCACATATTGTCAAATTTGGTATAATTTCTTGGCTTGGCCTTATTTGAATCCCATTTAAGGACTAGATCCCCTTCTCTAAAATACCTTGCTATGTCTCCCTTATCAAAATATTTCTTGAATTGGGCTTGATGTGATTCTAGTATCTTCATTGCAAGGTCTCTTATTTCTTCAAGATCCATGAGTTCTGCGAACCTCACATTCATGGGCTCATCTTCTAGTAGATCCAATTGATGAGCAAGATCTAATGCAAGAAACTCAAGAGAAATGGACAACTTGGCCTCTCTTCCATATACTAAAACATATGAAGAATTACCAACATTAATTTTAGGAGTTACCCTGTCAACCCACAAGGTTATCTTTAGTTTGGTGTGCCATACTCTCTGGTTCTCCTCCATAGTCCTCCTAATGATTCTTAGCAAATTATTATTTATGGACTCAACTAGTCCATTTCCTTGAGGATAATAGTTAGAAGAGGTGTTGAGGTAGATTCCCATCTTGAGATCCCTTTCACTCATTTTTAGACCAAGGAATGCTAGTGCATTTTCAGAAATGATAGTGGATGGAACACCAAACCTAGTCACGATGTTGTCATAGAAGTCTAAGACTACACTTTCATTAGCTTCATTCAATGTAATGGCTTCCACCCACCTGGTGAAGTAGTTGGTTTTAGTAATCACCCATTTATTCCCTACACTTGATGGAGGGTTGATAATTCCTATGAAATATAGCCCCCATTTTATGAAGGGTTTCTCTACTTGAATTGGGTTGAGAGGAAGGGTGGATTATCTTTACTTACCCATAAAAAGGGCACATTTTTGACACTTTCTCACCCATACATAAGCATATTTGAAAAGGTTGGGATATTAATAACCTACCCTCATTATCTTTATTGTTGTGGTCCTTAGAGAAAAAAGGCCTCTCATAGGTCCATCATGAAAATGCTCCAAAAGCTTAGTCACCTAGTTACCATTCATGAATCTTAGGAGAACTCCATTGAGGTCATTTTTGAATAGATCCTCACCAACCAATGCATAAGGTATGGAATAAAGTCTAAAATACCTTCTCTTTTCTCTATCCATACCTTGTGCGCACTCACCTGTCATCAAGAAATGTGTCATATCCTAGAGCCAACTAATGTGAGGTAGGAGTGCATTCATTTGTGGGTTATCTTGTGTTACCAAAATGATTTATTTATCTTCATTAAGGTCATCAACCATGTTCTCACACAAACCTTTGCCTCTCAATAGCTTAGTTACCTTGATCTCTACATCATGCTCCATGACCCTAGTAATCTAACTAACCCTCTTTTCATTCAAGTCTTTGTTAAGAAGGAAATCTCTCACTCTAGCATGAGACACCATGATATATATTTTTCTATTGGAGAGCATGGGATTAAACCTTTGAAGGATTCTTACCACTATAAGGACTTATTTTTCTATGAAATTATACCTCACCTCATATCCTTCCATCCCTTGACTAAAAAAAGCTATTGGTTCTTCAAGTCCTTGACCATTCTTTTACACTAGCATAGTTGATATATTATCAATATTGGTAAAGGTGTAAAATAAGAAATCTCTTGAGAAATTAGGGTTCATGAGTTTGGGTGCTTGGATAATGGTTTGCTTAATAGCCTTGGATGTTGATTTACCTTCATTTGACCAAGTTAACGCTTGGTTAATCTTAAGTATAGCAGTGATGGGCTTGACCAAGTTTGCAAAACTAGCTATAAATCTCCTCACAAAGTTTATTTTTCCAAGGAAACTTTGGATTCCCTTCTTAGGCATGGGTAAGGATAAGGACAAGATGGCACTTGTTTTATTAAGATTAATAACTAATCCTTATTTTGAAACAATATGGCCCAAAAACTTACGTTTATTCATAATAAACACATATTTATTAGGATTCAAAGAGATCTCATAATCTCTATATATCTCAAAGATCAACCTTAGGTGGTCCATGTGCTCATTGGCATCCTTGGAGAAAACTATGATGTCACAAAGTAGACCAGCACCATTTGATTTATATTCCATTAGAAAGCTATGTCCATTACCCTTTGAAAAGTGGCCCCAGCATTTGATAAGCCAAAAGTCATTTTTTGATAATCATACATTCTCCACTTGGTGGTGAAGGTAGTCTTATATTAATCTTCCTCTTTCACCAACACCTAGTTGTATCCCAAGTACCCATCCAAAAGAACAAAATGTTATGAACCTCCAACAATTTGAAGAAGCTACTCCATGGATGGTAGAGAGTAATGATCCTTTAAACAAACCCTATTCAGATCTCTGAATTCAACACACAAATGGATCTCACCATTATTCTTCCTTAAAGGCACCAAATTGGCTACCCATGATGAGTGCTTGATGAGAAAGATAATCTTGAATTCAATCAACTTGGTTAGATCTTTCCTCATATGGCCTCCCTCATGGAAAAGGCCTTCAAGGGTGACCAACCCTTTGGGGATCTTGTTAGATTTTAGTTGAATGATTTGATCATCATACTAGTGTTGAAACTTCTCTTGATTGATAGAGGAGAACTCAGCTTCTTGCTATAAGATACAAGTAATTTGTTTGTCAATTTCAAAAACTTTCCAATGGGTCTCATTGTTTGGCACTAATGGCCTCACCACCACCTTGACATGTGATTGAACCTTGGATTCTTTTAGCTCACTCAGAATGTCAAACTAAACTCTAAAAACTGCCAACTTGTTAGCATGTTGGTTCTTATTTCTTGGGATAACTTGAATGTCAAAGGCTTAAAAATATTTAATTAGATCCCACACTTTATTTTTGTAAGACCTTGTCAAATAATTATTCATAATGTTTAGGTCCTTGACTTGGCTTACTATAAGCTCACTATCCACATATGATTGTAGCTACTTGATTCCTTTCTTATTGGCCCATTGAAGGCCATGGATTAAGCCTTCATATTCTACTGCATTTGAAAAACAACTAAAATGGAACCTATAAGAAGAGGAAATCTTATTACCTAAAGGTGAAACCAACATTGCCCCTGCACCTACTCCATTCTTACTCCTTGAACCATAAAATAACAACTTTAATATACCACTGAGGTCATATTTAGGTCCAGTGAGGGAAGGCATAAGTTGATTTTCTTCATGTAGCATATAGACACCCATGTCTCTTTCTTCAACTCCTTCCAAAGGGTTGAATTGATTATCCCCCCATAGCTCATCCAAAAATAATTCTAGAATTTCTTCAAGATAAATGTTTAGCTCTTGGCCAATTGTAAACTCATCCTCTTCAAGGATAATATAATTGAGGTTTATTCTATTTGGATGATGGGGTTCGATTTGAATGTATGCCATGGGTTTAGCCTTAATTGAGACTTTGGTCCCATACCTTTTTCTAAATGCCATGTAAGACCAATTTTATACAAGAAAACCCCAAATTTTGGGTATGAATTATCTATAAATACACATTGTAAAGTGGGGAGTGACATCAAGGATCATCATGTCTTATACCACTGAAACACTAAGACAAGCATACAGGGTTAAGCTCAAATCCTTGATGATACCTGATGACTTTATGGAATAACCATCAAGCTATAGTACTCCCTTGGTATATGGATCATATTTAAGATGCAACTAATTAGCTATAGACTTTGGCATGACTGAGGTACTAGCCCCATTATCTACCAAGTAATTGTATACCAAGGAATCACCAATGATTAATGAAATGTAGAATGGAGGGGTTTTTGTCACACTACTTGACCTTTCTCCCAAAGGACCCTTGGTTGCATTAGTGAATACCTTAGCTTCTTTACTCGATTATATACCTATAGTTATTGTAACACTTATCTTAGACAAGCCTTCTTGAAGGATATCCACTTGACTAGGCATGGAAAGCATGTCCCACATTGGTATGCTCACACTAAATTTCTTCATTTGTTTAATAATGTTGATTGGTGTATTTCTAACCTTTTCTTGTGCCTTGGGATTCACTACTACTAGCTTGGTCAATAAAGGAGTAGTGATAAGAGGTTATTTGAAAGCTTCTTAGTTGTCACCCATACTCCTTTTAAAATTTGTGTTTGCTGAGAATGGGATGTGAGCCAGACTATGGATGGCCTACTGATTGGATGCTTAACACTCTTCCTACTCACTAATAACCATTATAGATTCTAGCTAGTTTGATACCTAATATTGTCCTTATTCTTATGGAGGTTTCTCTACCTTTATCATCATGGGGATCTCTATGCTTTGAACTATAAGAGCTTGATTGTACCCATAAGCAATAACATGTTTCCATTGGTCATTAAAGCCTAGTTAGAACCATTAGTTGGGACAATGGATTGCCCAAAAGACTAATTCTAAGGCATTGTCCCTTCATCCTCTTGAGCCATATTATTTTGAACCAAAACTAAGGAATTAGAAGGGCATGTAGCATTTGGATTATAATTATGCTATCTAGCATAATTTGGCTGCCCTTGTCCTTGAAAACCTCCTTTGTGGGGTGGCCTATTTGGTTGATATGGCTATTGCTAAGGCTGATATAGAGCTTGATATGGCTTGTTGTAAGCTTTTTTCCTTTTTACATTGACCACATCAATCCCTAAGGATTAGAGTATACTCTTAAGTTCTAAGTATTTATTTTTCTCTTGGGAGTCATTCAATCCACTAGTGGAAGCCTTCTCTTGCTTCGGTGAAGGCATAACAACAATAGTTGGAGTTGGAAGGATAACATCAAGTGGAGGAACAACTTTAGGAGGTGATCTAATCTTAGGTAAAAGGGGCATTGGGGGTCTAGGAGTAAGCTTTCCAGCTTGAACTAGGCAATTTTCTATTTTAATAGCCACCTCATAAGCATTTGGCAATATGTCCCCTCCCATGGATTGGATCATTACAGTTATATTATTGTTTAGAGCCTTTAAATAATATAAGAAGGAAAAGTTTGGGAATGGTCTAATAGCAACCAAAATTATTCCCATGCCTTTTTAAATCTTGTATTAAAGTCTTGCATGACTTCATGGGCAACTCTCTTGATTGTGGTCAACTATTCTGCAAGTGATAGATAATCACTCTTATCTAGAAACCTCTTACACAAGGCTATTCCCAACTAGTCCCATGATTGGATAGAGTTATGAGTTATACCTCTATACTAATATAATGCCTTTCCCTTAAAGGATATAGCTAATATCCTAATAGCTATATTTTCTACTACGACATTATGGATGATGTAAAAATTGGCTATGTATGTTTTGTGTTCAGTAGGAGTTACAGCTTGGTCTCTTATGTAATATGGGATGATTTTGAAGGTTGCTACTAGTATAGGTTCATATTTTGGAAAATTAAAAGGACTTTGGATACCAAAACTCACAAAATCCCTTTGGGTAATCATGGTAGCAAGAGGGGCTAACAAGGATCTTCTCACATAGGTATGCCTTATGACTGATTTAGGAAAGTAGTTTCTTACATAAGAGTGAGTATGGGTGAACCTTAACCTTCTTACTGAGTTTAAAGGTAATTCAATAAATTAAAAAGGAATACCTATATAAGTTAATCTTGTAGTCACCTTTGGCATGAAAGATAGTTACTACTTTGCCACCAGATTTTTGAGTGTTCTTTGGAGTCACCAGATACTGAAATATGAAAGCTACAACCACTGCAAATTGATCAAACTTGACCAATATTTTATAAAAAACCAAGCATGATAGAAACTATTTTAGCTTGGAATTGCACCCTTAGAGGAGATTTTTTAGGCCCTCTCACTCCCAACTACAAAATTGGAATAACCTTAGGCTGTGGGTATCCTATAGTGAGGTTGAACCTCTAGGCTTTTTAATAAGGATAGCTCCTCAGATACTTTACTTTAGCTATTCCCACACACTAAAATATATTTTTGACAAAGGAAAAGGGAGAGAAAGGTAACATAAAAAGGGGAAATTGAACTAAGAAAGGTGATGCACCAAATAGAGAGTGACCCACATAAGCATTAAATAAACACTAATTTAGCATAAGATAATTCTGCTTACACAACCTCACAACTGGTTAATTTGCATTAGTTTCATAAACTAAGCTCACTAGGAAATATATGAAGAAGAGAGAAATCTTGAAATTCACACCAAGTACCCATTAATGGTAAAAAAATCTCAAGTTCAGACCTACAACTAACCAAAAAATTCCTAAAAATAGGTAAGAAGAGAGGACAAGGGACATGGAAGAACACTTCTTCACAAATCCATCATGCACAAGCTTTCTAAACATGATTTTTAGATAAGAGATAGGTAAAACTAATCTTTATTACTTCAAAAGGTCTTTCTTACAAATTTTTGATAGGGCTCTTCCTTGTCAAAATGAAGATATCTTTTTTTTTAAAGAATCAAGACATATATAGAAAAGAAAAAGACCCAAAGAGAAGAGGTGTGCAAACATAAATCAATAAATGAGCCCCAACCACCCACCATGAATTCTCACCCACACTTAGGTTAATTTGAATTAATCCTTCTTTAATGAAATAACTGCCATTAGCTCCAAAAGTCTTCCAGCCCTCTCATTGGTCAAGAAATGCACTATAAGACAAAACTTGTTGAGAATGATGATGTCATGGTCTACTAAGAAGGAAAATTCCAAGAACATCTTAAATGCTTGAGCTATCTTTTCTAATCCCTTGATCTTTATCTTTCCTCCCCACACCATACTCCACTTGTATGCTTACATATGAGGACAAAAATATTACACCTATAAACTTGATTGAGCCATGTTGCTTCTACATTTGTCATTTGTTGGTCTGAGATGATGGCTATGTCTAAGGATGAAAACCTTCATAAATTTCCAACTACTAGCTTAAGCTAGTCACTTGGACTCCCTCCCATGCTCTGATTGGTTATCCTTGTACCACTTGTCTTTTATTGACTGGCATTTTTGCTCTATATTATGCCATGTGGTAGCCTCTCATTCATCTGATCATGACTCTAGGATTTCATAGCTACTCAACTTGCTTTGGGCTCTCTATACCTTAAGTCTTCAAACTTTTTCTTCTTGACCCTTTTTCTGCAAGATTTTGTAAGGTACCCCTCAGATTTTTGGAAATGACGCTTCCTTAAGGGAAAGAGCCCTTCAGGTTTCTTGAAAAGGACTTTCCCAAAGTGAAAGAGATCCTTCAAGCTTTTTTTAAATAGCACCTCTTGAAGGGTAACATACCCTTCAGACTTTTTGCTTGAGACCTTAAAAAATATTGTTTTGGTCCACTTTCCCAAGAAAAGAACCCTTCAAGAAAGGTGTATAGGGCAACCTGCTTGATGATTTCATTTCTTCAAAACCTTTCTTTTATAAAAATTGTTTGAAATAAATTCATTACTTATCTATAAACAAAAATCCCAAAAATAACACTTGGCTGAAAAGAAAAACATTCCTTCGAGAAATTATGTGGATAATTTTTCTGAAGGAAACCATGAAGTTTAAACCAAATAAAATCCCGAGAGGAAGAAACACACTTATTTATTTCAAATCCCTAAAGAATGAGTAAGGACTTAGTCAAATAAATGAACTTTTTACAAAATTTACACAGCCCTTCAGCTTACAGGCTTGATTTTGAACATTGTTGCTAGATCCATTTTTAAGCCTTTGACCCAAAATTTTGTCAAACCATGTAATAGCTTCATATGTGGGCCAAAATGGCCAATAGGACCCTTGAGATACTTTGAACCTTAAATACTAAAAAATCAATTTTATTGGATAATTTTTAGAATTTGAAGATCATCCACTTTGATAAATTTGGCCTACTAGTTTATGGTTTTGCTTTGTGCTTGCCAATGTTGTTAATAATTGGTCTTCATGTCTTATAGTTGTAGGTTTTATAGAGCCCTTATGAAGAGATCATGCTTATAATTTATATATTTACTTCATTTAAGTTTTCAATATCTTTTGGTTTGTGAAAATTCAAATCTAAATTCATGTTTTAAAAGCTCTCTTTCAAAGAACCCTGATTTGAATCCCTGGTTCAAATTTCAATTTGGTGAGAGCAAATTAACAAGAATATTTTAAACTTATTTTGGAATTAATCCCCAATTTTTATGTTAAGGCTTGGTCATGTTTTTTAAACATGACCAAACCTTAGCCTCAAATTTATACCTTGGTCCCTTTTAATTTCCCCATTTGTTTCCTATATTTCTAACCGAGTATAACTTCGTGTTGGCAGGGTCCCTTTTAATTTTCATAGTATGGTCCCCTTTGTTACCTACTTAACCTAAATTGTTAATGTTAATGCCATATTCATGTTTATCAACATGAATGAGACCTTAGCCTTAATTCTTTAGCCTATGTTTTTATTTCCAACCTGAGCCCTAACTTAAATACCTTGCTTTTTTGTAGATCTAGTGGTTTGTTCTTCATTATGTATTTTAATTAGATGGTGTGAAGAAAACCTAACAAAATTGATCACTTAGTCCTCCAGACCAATCATGTGTGAACATTTGAATCATGATCTATGGCTCACACTTTGTTAGGATCAAGGATATAATGGAGCAAACATAATGATGAAAAGTCAAAAGACCTAGGAAGCTCCATGAAGTCACAACATGGAACTCTTGCATTTAAATTTTGATAGCAAAGGGTCCTACATATTAAATGGAACCAATGGTGTATAACTACTTAGATCATGATTGAATCACTCTCACTTCATAATTGATTTTAATTAGATGGATTGAATTAAATCTGATATCCCAAGAAGCCCTACAAAGTTTCCATGTGGTACCCCCACATTGGAACACAAGAATTTGTTGAGCTTAAATTTGGCATTCGTATGAACATTATTTAATGTCTATGAGGCCATCTTTGACATTCATATGACCATCAACTTTAATCCCACCAAACATAAAAGACTCCATGAGCTTAAATTGATGTCCTCATGAACATCATTTGAATGTCTATGAGACTACCATTGACATCCATAAGGTCATCAAATTTAAGCTCATCTAACATTTTTCCTAGGTAAAAAGATCATGTTTTATGTCATTCAAGGGGTCATTTATGCTTTAAAACTTAGCATAAAATATCTTAACCTAAGTATTTTCAAGTTTATTAATATAAAATTAGACTTAACCTTAAGCATTTTATCCTAAGTTCTTTTTATGACCATGTTATGATTAATGTTCATGCATCTTCTAGGACTCGATGGTCTGTGCTTCATCATGCCTCTTGATCTAATGGTGCAAAATTACTGACAACTTTTTAATAGAGATTCAAGAGCCTATGAGCTCGACAAATCATAGATGCTCATTCGATATGTAACTAACATAGGTGCCAGAGCTTAGAAATCCTATGAAGGTGCTACGTGGTACAACCACAAGGCTTGATACCAAAAGGAACCAATAATACGCAAGGGCCTAGATCATGATTAATGGTCTGAATTGGTTCTTAAACGATGATCTAATGGTGCAAAACTAATGGGTAGCTTTCAAAAAATAATGGTTAGTGCTTAAAGGCATTTATAAAAAGTGCTAGATATATGCCAAATTAGCACCATGCAAGCACAAAAAAAATGGATCTTGTGTGCTCAAAATGCAAACTTATAAAGACAAAAGTCAAAATCAAATATAAGGCACATATAAGCCTAGGTTTAAATAAACTAACACCATTAAAGCTTCAAATCCCTATATATTTCATTAAAAGGCCTTAAGTGAACTCAGATTAATTACAGTAAATCTAAAAGAAGTTCAACTATGATTCGAGCATGAAAGAACTAACCTAGAGACCATTTGTAATCTAATTATGGGAAATTTGCAAGTGTGGAATCCATGAAATCTCCAAGGCAACAATTTATGGATGAGATATAATTGTATCTATCTATAAATAGTGAGGGAAGGGTTTTGAAAGACACTAACTTGGACACAATAGCCTTCAACATTGGCAATAAGAATTGGTCTAAGCTCTTTTATACCATTGAGGAGATGCAATCCATCACTAAGGAAGAACAAAGGATTGTTTTAGTCAAAAAGAGGTATTATAACCTAGTTGTAGTCCAAATGGCCCATCTCCATTATGCTACCACCAAACTAGAGGTACTCTATTGCATTGACATCCTTGCTCCCATTTTTATAGACTATAGAATTAAGCATGACTAGATCATTAATGAAGGGAGCTCTAGGATAATTGCATACATTTCCCCAGTGGATTTGGAGAGATATTACAAGCTTCCAAAACCCCATGTGAACTTTCCCACTATTAAGGAATGGACTGGCAAGAATGATCTTGATACCATCCTTCAGCCATGGTTGTTCCAATGGAATCATGTGATCTAAGACCCTATTGGCAACATCCTAGTTTCCCAATTAAATAGGTAATTAGGTTAATTATGACCCTATTGAATAAGATAATTGGATCCCCTTTAACCACATATTTCAATAAGATTTGGGTCTCTTGTGTCTACTTTATGGTATAAAAACGGTTCACCCCTCTAATTGGAAAGATGATCAACATCCACCTAGAGAGACAATTTATAGATATCAAGAAGAAGACTAGCAACCAATTTTGTATTATGTCATATCTATTGAATTCCATACTAGCCTCCAATAGGATCCCTCACATCAATAATTGGTCACCTAAAATAAAATTCATAGTCTCCCACCATTATTCAAAACTACATATTTTCAAGTATAGATACCACATGCAGTTCATTTGTGATTATGTCTATCTTACTTTAGTAGAATCCACTACAGGGTTCCCCATGCCAAAAATTAATCCTCTAATTAATAAATATGTAGATATAATGGGATACATTTGGTTGTACCTAGATTATACTATGATTGGAATTGAAGGGAATTTGATTCAACCTTACAAGTTACCTATTTATGTTCCCACAAAACTAGCAAAGAAAGAAATTGCATGTCAAATTATTCATGGTGTTGATGGAATGTGCAAGGATAAAAGGAAAGGCCTCCTCCATCCCTTTCCTTTAATAATTGGCTAAACTATTTTTAAAGAGTGGAAACATGTGGACACCATTACCAGGCACAAAGATTCTTTTGGATTTTAGTTGGATGATCGAAGGCATTGTGATCCTTATGATAGGGTAGGTAAGCATTTGAAGAACAAGTAAATATCCAAGCTAATTTATGAACATCAACTTGGTCCCTATGAAACTCTACACATCAGGTCTAATAATTTTGAGGAAGTATTGGCTAGGTTCAAGAAACATAATGTTAGAATTGAACATAGACTAACTGTTAATGAAAATCCACTAGGGGACATATGGAAAATTTGACCTCTTCAATACCATTTTATTCTTGGACCTTCTAAGCCACCTTAGTAGCAACCATAGACGTAAGTGTTGTAGCCTCAAGCATATATTACACAAGGCCCTAATAAAGAGAAGTTAGAAGAGAGGCCTGATGAGGGAACCTCATCCTCAACCCTACCTTAAAGACTAGCATCTCCCATTGAGTACCTAGACATGATTGCTCTGGAGCCTAATGAAATAGTGGAGGATGACCTCAAGGTCCTTATTAAAGCATATGGCTCTTATGAAGATGAGGAACAAGCTAAAGAGTCCCAAGCTTAAGCAAAAGAGGCTAAATAAGATAAAGGAAAAGAATCTTCCCTAGATCTTATCTTAGTGGCACCATTAAAAAAGAAAAAGGCAAAATTGGCAATTGTCTAAATTAGACAAAAGAGGCTAAATTTGACTTGCACTCATCCCATGATTAAAGTCAACTTATTTAGTGAGGAATACCCCATTCATGGACCAAACATCTTTGATTGGTTCCTCTAAGGGAAACTACAAAAAATCTCCACCTAGTACCACTCATGGGCCCTGACCAAGACTGTTAACATTGATGTGCATGATGACATCAAGCCATGGATATTGGATTTGAAGAAGGAGGAAGAAGAAATAAGGAAATTTTCTATATGATCATCAAGTGGCACACGAATAGAAATTCTATGTGTCTTAGGCATCACATGGATGGAGGTCCCTGAACCTATTAAGATTATACATTCATCCACCATAGTGTAATTCAACCCTGAAATAGTAGGCTTGGAAAGGGTAAGCACCAAGAAAATAATGATTGGAGGTGAGGAATTCACCTTTCAAAATGTTGAGCCATTCAAGGTGTAACTCCAGTTGGAGGACTATATCCTAGTGAGCTTCCCACCCATGAGGAAGATATAAAAGGCCTAGTTAAGGACCATTTAGCTCAAATCAGAGTAGGGATCAAAGTCATGAAGCAAAGGATACATAATTTGGAGAGGGAAAAGGAGGATTTAGAGACCAAGGATATCTTATCAATTCCTAAGGCCATAATAAAGATGTTTGAAACATCTTTTTTTGACATGTTTGACTCCTTAAAATCAATGAAGCTAAGATATGATGCATTGAGCCAGTAGAGTGAGATGGCCAAAGGATTGATGATAGAGTGGTAGGATGCAGAGGTTAAAATAAGGGATCTCATCAATATACTAATTAGGAATAGATTTTTTAAATTCAAAACCATTAGCCTAGCCCACTTAAATGTTATATTATGGATAGTGGTGGATAAGATCCATAGTTTAAGTGCTTGGTCAACAGGGTTGGACAAACTCCTAAGGGATGATGAAGAGTTGATTACCAAGATTAAGTAACTCCTTAGCACCATGTTGGCTAATCATACAAAGTATATAACCTTGAGAATGATTGATGATGAATAATATAAGCACATAGTCACTTTGGTGATGCAAGAAGTGTGAATCAAATGCTAGGGCCAATCTAGTAGTGATAACAACAAAATTATGGGCATGATCTTCACTATTGAAGAAAATATTGCAGAAGCCAAGAGCATCAAGGAAGCTATGGAAAGGGATGATAGAGACTTTGATTACTTAACTGATCAAGAAGATGTTTGTCTCCTAAAGCCATTTGTAGATTTGGAGATGGTTAAAGAATAACATTAAAGAGCTATGGATCTTTTATAAGAACAATAGGGGATCCCTTAGGAAATGGGCCCACCAAATATTTAAATGATATTCTATTTTGTAAATAACTTTTTAATATTTTGAAAATAGAATATCCTTTTATAAAGGCACATGATAGTTTGTTAACATGTTGCCTCTAGGTTATTTTAGTTTGGAAAAGCAAGTCTATTCTATAACTTTCTAAAAAAGGATAACTATCCTTATCTTTTGTACATTTGTATCTTGTAACTGACTGGTATACTACCTTGTCTTCCTACAAAAGCTAGTACTACCATTTTGTAAAGGGAAAGAATTTTGAGCAAAATTTATATACTTTGAGTAGTTAATACAATCAAATAATTCTAAAAGGATTGTCTAAGTTTGTTTGTGTCAAGTGTTAAATGATTTTCTCTCAATTGCTAGTCTTAAGTCTTAAATTTGAATAGTTTCTATGAATTTTGAGTTGCATATTTGATTACAGGGTTGCTAATTTATGATTATGTTATATTATTTGAATGGTCTTTAATTTGATTCATTTTATTTTCTTTGAATTATAATGTGCTAATACTATTTGAGTGTGATAGCAAATATTTAAAGTAAATTTGGTTCTTACTTGTACTTCTTTATATCATCCTTGGAGGTTTGCCTGGTGTGTAGTGAGATCTGAGCTTATGCTATTTTGCACTATATACTGGTTAAATGTATACTCAATTATAATTTAAGCTTTTTCATAATGTTTGAGGCTAAGATCAATAATCATTTATTCTTTCCACCTTACTCTTCCCTTTTGCTTCTTTTTTAACCATATCACTTTAGTTCAAATTTCATTGTAATTGTCCATTTATATTAGTCTGTAGTTTAAGCTTTGATCATAATTCACTAGTATTAGCATAAATACTTAAACTTTGAAAATATTTGGTCCATTATGGCTTCCAATCATCAAATAATATAAATTTTGTGGAGTAGTTAAACATTGCTTTATTTCTATTTCACCATAGGTAACATAAGTTGCCAAAACCTGTTACTCATGTTCTGAATTCTTAGAATTATAAAATGAGAAGTGTTATTTGAACACTAAGGACACCTATGATGCATTTGTAAGAATTAACAAGTCATGTTGGTGTTATAATGATGGATTCTTTGTGAAGTGATTGAATCTTTGTTAATCTTAGTGTTTTGATCTAAGATCTATGTTATCTTTGCACTTTTGTGTAATTATTTGCTCATAAGTGTAAAGATCATTGATCTTTGTGGTCTTTGACATATCTTTGTGTGTCCTTTAGACAAATATCTTAGTTCTTTGAGGTTTTATTCTTAATTTTGGTAAATATGGCTTAAGATTCAAAAATCCATAGTAGTTGAGGTTATAATAGCTTGTTTTGATTAAAGATTGGTATATCTTTCATAAATCTGATTTTATTTGAACTTAGACTTATAAAGATAGACCATATTTGCATAATTGGACACATCTTTGAGCTAGCTTAGTCAAAGATCAACATCCTTTATTATTTTTTATACAATCTTTATAAAATTAGCTTAATGTATAGGTTTAATCCTTGTTCTTTATAAAGATTAACTTGACACATCATATTTCAAATAGGATCTTCAATCTTCAAGCTGAAATTGCCAAGGATTGGAACAAGATCACATTTAGAGACAAGAGAACCTTTGCTTGAGCTTGAAGTCCATAAAATAACTAGGTGAGATAAAGGTAGGTGTAGATGTTTCAAATCTTTGCCAACCTCATCACTTCAAGGTACCCCTACCTTCGACCTTCATCCAAGTATTGCTTGGTTGGGAGATTCTTCAATCAATGTGTTAGGTGTGGTACATGATCTCTCACGTAACCCTAAAAAATACTTGCCAATATTTATTTGAATCGGTATTGTAACTGTTGAAGAGCACATTAAATCTTTTGAAGTTTCTTTAAGGTTACTAAATGGCATACATGAATATGTATCATGCATATTATTCCCCTTTACTTTTAAATATGTTGTGTATGAATGGTTTCTCAATTTACCTAACAATTATATTACTACTTGGGATGGTTTCACTAATGTTTTCATAGACCAATTTGGAAAATTTATTATTCCATGTGTCATATACCACCAATTCACCACCATAAGGAAGGATGAAAGTGATCCCATAAGGTCCTTTAATGCTAGGTTCCAAAAAATGTATAGCAGGACATAGAACCTTATAAAACTAATGAGGTCTTACCTCTAGAAATCTAAAAGGATGTAGTAGATCCTATGACTTTCATATTTCTAAAAGGTCTCTTCCAACCATAACTTTATTAGCTAGGGATTATTCTAAAGTAGTGATCATTAATGATCAAATGCAACTTCAAGGAAAAATGTCCTACTCTATCCCAAATACTAATCCATATTAGCCCATTCTAAACATCTTCACAAATAATAATTAGATTATTTTAGCCTTGAATCAAATCCCAAATCTTAATCAATTACTTTTAAGTCATGATGCTCCCAATCAAAATTTAGGATTCTTGAGTCACCCTACTAGAAATGGGTTCAATGCAAATGATCAAAGAGCTTTAGTACCAACTACTAGTACTAACAATAACCAAGTTAACAATTCTAAAAACCTTAAGAATTAGAATGAGTCTATCTTGAAAATGGTCCAAAATTTAATCACTGATCTCCTTCAACTGTAAAAACAAGTTAGCAATACTGTAGAAAGATCGGGTATGAACTTCTCATTCCAAAGGTTCAGTAGGCCAAATAATAGGTTTTAGAATGATATATTCCACAATGATAATAATAATAATAATAACAACAACAACAACAACAACAACAATAACAATAATAACCATCTTTTGAAAAGAGTATTATGGACATTAATCTTGTTGATATTACTTTGTCTAGCTATTGTAGGGTACATTATATAGCTAAGCATGGAAAGATTGATTGAATTGAGTTTTGTAAGTCTTTTAAATCTTTCCAAGAAGAGTTAGATACATTTAAAGTGGTCCCTAATAATAATGGTGGTGTAGGTACTTCAGTGTCCAAGCCTATTGATCAAACTTTCATGGTGGAGATGTTTGATTTCCCTTTTCAAGAGGACAACGAACCTAATGATGTCCCTAAAGAAATCCAGGCCTTCCAAAAATTCTTGAAAAAGACTTATCCTTTAAGGAATAGATATCATAAGCAACCCTTGACTACCTCAATGCCTCCAAATAACTTTAGAACTCCTTTAAACACTTCTTCAAGCAAAGATCCAGAACCACCCAAAGGGAGTACCTCTAAGCATAATTTTGATGTTCCTAATCCTTCAAATAAAAATGGTTATAATATTATTAAGGATATGAACATAAAATATAACATCACATTTCATGAATTAACATATATCATAGAACAAAGGGACCTCTTAATATAATAATTTTCAAATAAATCTAACAAACCACCCAAGGCTGACAATGCTAATATGGCTACGCACAAAGCTAAGGCAGAGTCTCCTCTTTTCCTGCTCATAGTAAGGATGTTTGGTAAGAATTTACAAAATTATTTAGTAGATTATAATGAATCCACTAATATCATGCTAGTAGGTATTTTAAAATAACTTAGCTTGACACCTATTAAGTCTGATAGAGTTGTTACTCAATTAGACAAATATAGAATCAAGGTGATTGAGGAATTATTAATGTTCATATGCAATTGGTATTTGATCCTAGAGTGAAATAATTTATTGATATCCAAGTTGTTAACTTTCTGATGTTTATGGAATCTTTTTAATTAGGTAATGGACCAAATCTCTGAATGGTTACATATCCATGGATCGTTCACATTTATGACTACCTTGGAAGGGAGTTCTAAACCAGATCAGGGTTAAAAGAGATTCAAGGATGAAACACATGATCACTAGGTACAATGTTGTGAATGAAAGGGCTAACATAATTGACTTAGACTTAGGTTTTTTCACCTTATATACTAAAAAGGTATGTGATCCTAAGATTACTCATGTTATTCTTGGGCTATGGAAACTACATTTTGGTGGTGTTAGGTGTAAGGATGAATCTAGGGTAGACATTGTTCTAACTGAAACTATTGGTAAGAAATACCATGATTACTATAGACTCAAATTTCCTTACACTAATAACCTTGATAAATATTAGGCCCTTATCCTAGATTTGCAGTTTTATATCAAAAATAAAGTTAAAGAACTACTAGTCTATGGTGATTCAAAACTAGTAGCCAATCAAGTGAGAAGAAAATATCAATGCAAACTCTCATACCTTAAGGGTATAAGTTTAGGGTTTGGGATCTAATTTATTATTTTTATGCCTTTAACATTATCTCCATCCCTAGAAAGGATAACCATGTTTCTTATGGGTTGGCATCTTCTGCAACCAACCTCATGCCCAACCAAGACTCCCCCAACTTCAGCATTGAGTTGATACCTTATCCTTCAATCCCTAATAATGTAAATAATTTTCAATTATTTATTGATGATAAATAGATATTATATTTCATTACTAATTATAGATATTTTGAGGCTCACATCATTGATGAGACTAATGAAAATGCACTTACAAAAGCCATGTTTGATGGTAAAGTCATTCAGCTAAATAACAATAAAATTCTTAAAGGCATGATTGTCTTAGAGAGGCTTTTATATCAAGATAAGTTGGCTGAGGTTTCTAGTATTCCAAAGATAAGTTTGAAATATTATAATGTTTTTGATCTTGGCCCTCAAGATTATCCTCAACTAGTTAACATTGGAAAATCATGCACTAACATTGAGAATAAGAAGGGAAAAGAGTTGCTAAGTACAAGGATGGCATAGCTTGGTCTTATGATGACTTAAAGATCTTTGATCAAAGAGTCATCACCCACACTATACCCCTTAAACAAATTTGTAAACCCTTTAGGTAAAAGTAAAGACCTGTGAACCTTGTCTTAGAACCAATGACTTTAAAGAGGTCAAGAGATTGATAGATGCTAGAATTGTGTTTCCCATAAGGAATTCTACCTAGGTAGCTAATTTGGTGCTATTCAGGAACAAGAATGGTGAGATTAGGCTATGAATTGACATTATAAATTTGAAAAAATCATATGAAAAGGATAAATATCCTCTTCCCTCTCTTGACCAAGTGATACAAACTATTTCAAGATCAACCATGATGTGTTTTCTTGATGGATTTTTAGGATCCAATCAAGTGTTGGTTGACAAAGAATATAAGATGAAGATAAATTTCATAATTAAATTGGGGAACTTCACCTACAAGAGAATTATTTTTGGGCTAAGAAATAAAGGAGCTAAATTTCAAAGGGCCATTGACCATGCCTTCTAAGGTCTGATTGGTAAGTGTATCATTATATACATGTATGATCTAACCATTTTTTCTAAAATTAGGTAAGATCACTTTATACATGTGCATCAAGTATTTGAGAGATGTAGAAGGTATGGAATCTCCCTAAACCCCAATAAAATCATCTTTTGTGTTACTGAAGGCAAATTGTTAGGTCATGTCATAACCAAAGATGGAATCTCCATAGATCTTGAGAGAGTGGAAGTTATATCTAAGATAAAGCTTCCAAATAGTAGGAAAGAGTTAAAATCATTTTTTGGTAAGATAAACATTGTAATGAAGTTCATTTATAGCTTTATAGAGATTGTCAAGCCATTAAATGATATGCTAAAGAAGGATGCCAAGGTCACTTAGAATGAGGAATCTAGGAAGGCATTTAATGACATCAAATAAGTAATTAGCCAAGCTCCAATATTAATAAGTCTTGACTTTTCAAAGGAATTTTATCTCTATTATTTTGCATTTGACCATACTATGGCTACAATTTTAACTCATAAGGTTGATGGGTGTGATCACCCAATATCTTTCATGAGTAATAAATTTAAGAATGTTTAATTGAACTATTCATTGATTGATATAGTTAGAGCAGTGAAGAAATTTAGGCATTATATTCTTAGGAATAAGGTGCATACTATCTTAGTTGACCCTACCAAAAAGCTTATGTTTAACTAGAATGAAATTAGGTAACATAGAGGTAAATGGATGTTAGTTTTGAAAGAGTATGACATAGAAATGAAAATGGCAAAATTGGTAAGGTACCAAGGCTTGATCCAAATGATTGTTAATATCAGACCTAAACTAAGTATTATGCAAGTTAATTAGCAAAGCTTTCAAGCTAGTAAGTGGTATGATTCCATCATTCATTTATTAATTAATGGTACCTATCCTATAGGACTAACTAGGGAGAAAAAGAGGACCCTGAGGCTCAAGGTAGCCCATTATCTAATCAAAGATAGGGTCTTGTAAAAAATAAACTTTGAAGGGGTCTACCTAAGATGTGTCTCAAAATAAGAAGCTACCTAAACCATGAGAACCTTCCATGAGAATTTTGGCCTTGGGCACCCATCTAGGAAGACTAAATCCCATAATATCTTTAGAGATGGCTACTATTGACCAACTATTTTCAAAGATGCTCACAAGAATGTGAGGGAATGTCACTCATGCCAAGTCTTTAGCACCAAAGAGCCTAAGACATCAATGCATTTACAACCAAACATGGTTGATAAACCCTTTACATGATGGGGGTTAAACTTTATAGGGGTAATCAACCCTAATTCATTAGGTTACAAGTATATCATGACTACCACATATTATTGCACAAGGTGGATTAAAGTTGTAGCCACCAAATAATGCAGGATAGAAGAAGTGATCAACTTCTTGGAGGAGAACATATGTACCAAATTTTGAACTTCAATTTCTTTGGTGTGTGATAATGGACCTACATTTATATCCAAGAGATGATAGGATGGGTGTATGATATTGTCATTTGACTCAATATTTCATCCAACAATTACCCCTAAGGAAATGGAGTGTCTAAGTCTACCAACAATAACATAATGAAAGTAATCAAGAAATCTATTGTATACAAGCCCAAGACTTAGCACAAACTTCTCAAGTGTGCCCTATGAGTAGACAGGATAAGGATCAAGTAAGCTTTAAAGGCATCACCATTTATTATGGTGTATGGCCAAGAGCCTATATTCCCTATCACTCTCAATTTTCCCACATACAAATTCATGCAAGAGTACATGGAAGAAATATAGGATCTTGTAAATTCAATATTCCTAGACATCATCTAGATGGAATATGCATAGGAAGAAGCCTTTATAAATTTTATTAGACATCATACCATAGTGAAGAGGTGGTTTGACAAAAGATCAAAGATCAAAGTGTTCAAATAAAGTGACTTGTTTATCCTTTAGAACAAAGCATCTAAGCCTACAGGAAAACATGGCAAGTTCACACCTTTGTGGATTGGCCCATATCAGATTGTAAACACACTGGGAGACAACACCTTTAGACAAAGACTTACAAGGATCAAAATTCACACTACCCAACAATGGGTAGTACCTCAAGAATTACATCTCTACTACTCCTAAGGTATTTATGGAGTAGCCCTGTAAGATGGTTAGACTTAGTGTAACTAGGCTAGTTAGTTTATTTTAGTTCTTTCCTTCCTATCCCTTATTTGTACATGAATATTTATATATCTATTTATTTATTTTATTTCTTGCTTTGCTACTTTCTATTGTGTGTTTTCTTTTGTTGCCTTTTTCCTTATTTCCAATAAGTCCTTTTGGACAATCTTCAGCTTGAATTTTATTTAGTTGACTTGAAACTCCATAGTCTAGGAAGATGGGTATGAACCTAATCCATGTGTTAACCATGGATCTAAAATGTGATCCTAATGTTGTGATTTGAAGAAACTGGTAGACTGATCAATAGGTTAACTATTTTATGAGAACTTAGACATTGTCTTGACCTAAATTTGGTTTTAAGAAGATTTGCACTTGTAGGATGAAATATACAAACATCCTTTCCTGGGATAATGGTTGTAGCCATAGGTGATTTTATAAGGATAAAACTCTTGACCAAATCTATAGACCTGACTACCTTGTTCCCAATCTTGCTAAAAGTATAAAAGATCTAAAAATACAAAAAATAAGAATGCAATTAAAAATCAAAATCTTTTCAAGCATAGGTGATTTTGGTAATCTCCATTGGGGCTATGGATGATTGGCTAGTAGTGGAGCAAGGATATGAATGGATACAAAGTCATCTCTGTCAGGTCTATGGACACTTGGATGGTAGTAGAGTAATGATCAAGCCTTCCCTAAACTAGAAGCATGGTCCTTAATGAAGATCTAAACATGATATAAGTTAGTGTTAATGATTAAAGATATGAAACCTGGAAGTCATCCCCTAAATCACATGGAAAATATAAGTGGAATCAAAGCACACACATAGCATGGCTATATATTAATATTTGATCCCAATTCTACAAGTGCAAAGTTTGTTTCAACCATGAAATGATCTAAATGATGACATTGATCAAGTGGAGTGGATGACTTAGTTGTTTGTCTGAACTAAAGTCTCTAAGTTCTAACATATTGTTATGTTCCCCTAGAAGTTACTATTTGTTGAGGTCAACATACCCTCATTTTTTAAAAATGGGACCCTTGAGATATTTTAAACCTTAAACACTATAAAATCAATGTGTTTAGATCATTTTTAGAATTTGAAGATAATCCACTTTGATAAATTTGGCCTGCTAGTTTATGGTTTTACTTTGAACTTACCTAATGTTGCTAATAATTGGTATTCATGTCTTATAGTTGCAGTTTTTATGGATCCTTTATGAAGAGATCATGCTTAAAATTTATAGAGTGACTCCATTTAAGTGTTCACTAGCCTTTAGTTTGTAAAAAATTGAGTTTGAATTCATTTCTGATAGCTTTCCTTTAGAAAACCTGATTTGAACCCCTGGTTCAAATTTAAATTTGGTGGAAGGAAAATGGTAGGAATATTTTAAACTTATTTTGGAATTAAGCCCCAATTTGTATGTTAAGGCTTGGTCATGTTTTTTTAAAATCACCAGACCTTAGCCTAAAAATTATGCCTTTGTCCCTTTTAATTTCCCCATTTATTTCTTATATTTCTAATCAGGTCTAATGTTCATGTTGGTAGGGTCCCTTTTAATTTTCCTAGCATGGTCCCCTTTGTTACCTATTGAACCTAAAGTCTTAATTCTAAGGCCAATTTGTGTTTATCAACATGAATGAGACCTTAGCTTTAACATTTTAGCTTACATTTTTATTTCCACCCTGAGGATTGACTTAAATACCATGCTTCTTTATAGATGCAATAGTTTGTGCTTCATCATGACTTTTAATCATACGACATGAATAAAAATTGAAAAAACTAAGCACTTATTCCTTTAAAAAAATCATGTGTAAGCATCCATATCATAATCTATAACTCGTGCTTCATTGGGACCAAGGATATAATGGAGTGAATGTAGTGATGAAAATCCAAAAGACCTAGAAGCTCTATGGAGTCACCACATGACACTCTCACATTCAAATTTTGATAGCAAAGGGTCCCATATATTAAATAGAACTAATGGTATGTAACTACTTGGATCATAATTAGATGGATCTCATTTCATCATGAATTTTAATCAGAAGGAGTGAATTGAATTTTAGATCCTAGGAAGACACATGGAGTCACCATGTGGAACCCCCACATTAGAACACAAGAATTTGATGAGCTTAAATTTGATATTTGTGTGAACATCATTTGACATCTAAGAGGACATATTTGACATCTTCATGATCATCAAATTTAATCCCACCAAACCTAAAAGACTAAATGATCTTAAAATTGACATCATCATGAACATTATTTGAACATCCATGAGACTACCATTGATGTCCGTGAGGCCATCAAAATTAAGCTCATCTAACATTTTGTCTAGGAAAAAGGGGCATATTTTATGTCATTTGAGGGGTCATTTAAGCTTTAAATATTAGCATAAAATATCTTAACCTAAGTCTTTTCATGTTTATTAATATAAAATAGACTTAGCCTTAAGCATTTTAGCCTAAGTTCTTTTTATGACCATGATTTTATTAATGTTTATGCATCTTTTAGGACCAGATGATCTGTGTTTCATCACACCTCTTGATCCAATGATGCAAAATCATTTATGACTTTTCAACAAATCTCTAAGAGCTCGTGACCTTGACACATAGTGGATGCTCATTTGATATGTAACTGACATAGGTGTTAGACCCTAGAAATCTCATGAAGGTACCAAGTGGCATAACCATGAGGCTTAATACCAAAAAGAACCAATAACAAGTGAGGACTTGAATCATGATCAATGGCCCACGTTGATCCTTAAACGATGATCTAATGGTGTGAAACTAAAGGGAAGTTTTCAAAAAACAACAACTAGTACTTTAAGTCATTTATAAGCACCATGCAATCACAAAACAACAAATAAGCACCATGTAAGCACAAAATAACAAAATAGAAGCTCTTGTGTGATTAAAATGCAAATGTATAAAGTCAACAGTCAAAATAAAATCTTAGGCACATATAAACTAGGTTCAAATAAAATACCACCATTAAATATTCAAAATTCCTAGATCTTGCAAAAGAGGCCTTAAGTGAGCTTAGATTGATTACATTAAATCTAAATGAAGTTCAATTTTGATTTGAGCATGAAAGAACTAACCTAGAGACCATTTGAAATCTAATTATGAGTAATTTTCAAGTGTGGAAGCCATGGTAGCTCAGAGGTAATAATTGAGGGACAAGACATAATTTTATCTATCTACAGACAATGAGGGAAGGGTTTTCAAAGACACATACCTAGACATTGCGGCCTTGAACATTGGAAACAAGAATTGCTCTGAACTCTTTTGGACCACTGAGGAGATGCAAGCCATCACCAAGGAAGAACAAAGGATTAATACAGTTAGCAGGAGGTATTATGTCCTAGTTGTAACCTAAATGGCCAGTCTTTATCATGCTACTACTAAACTGTTAGGTTGTGGAGGTAAAAGCTTCACCCAGATGCAAACATGGAGGAGGTTACTGAGTGTCACAGGCACCAACATTGATAGGATAATAGACATTGGGCAGGGGTCGATAGAAAGCAACTGACATCGGCAAGAGTCAGTCGACATCAGTCACCTCTAGGTAGATAGGGACTGACGTCGATTGCCTGTGCAGTTCCAAAACTGCTTGTTGATGAACAGTTAGTTTAATAAACTAGTTGTTTGCATGTTAAAGACTACTTTGATCTTGAGCCACTTGTCTAATTATTGTATGCATGGGATCTATATAATAGACTCATGGGGTTGTATTGTAAAAGTGTAGAACTAGAAGAGTTCTTCCATGGTGGAATCATAGGGGTTCTTCCAAGTATGTAAGATCAGGTTGGTCTGTAGGGTGTGCAAGATCATGGAGGAGATCTACATGGATAAGTAAGATCAGGTTGATTTGTAGGTGTGTGTGTGTGAGGGTCAAAAGGAGATATATGAGGGAGAAAGATCAAAGGTGATAGCAACACATCAAGGAGCAAGATCATGGTGAGATCTACTTGGAGTACCAGTTTGTACTCGGTCATACTGGCAGTATTATACTGGCTGGTTCAGGTGAACAACAGCTCTATGTTAGCCATTTGTTGTGACCTATATTGAGAGAACATAAATCTTGAGGGAAGATTACTGGTATTCCCACAAAGTGGATGAAAGAGTGTGATATCTTTATTGTAATTTCCTTTTGTAATGAGTTGAATATAATTGTGTGTTACCTCTCATATTCTGTGCTATTTTTGATTTCTAGTTACTTTTTTATTTTGGTTAATTTTGCATGTTTAGTTGCTTATACAAAGGTAATCAAGTGTGCTCTTAATTCTGACAAGTGGTGTCAGAGCTTTGTGGAACCTAGGTCCTATCAATTGGTATCAGAGCGAGGTTGGAGGTTCTCAGAGTGAGGTTTACTAACAGGTGGTTCAGATCTGTTAAGTGTTTTTTGATTACAGGTTACTCTCAGGGGTTTCTAATTGAGTGGGAGTATAGCAACGGTAGAAGAAGGTAAGCTGAGAATGGAGAAATTGAGACACAGGTGTAGCACCACAAGGTGTGTGGTGGTTGGTCTTCAAGATTTAGCTTGAAGAGGGATACAAGCCATGATACAAATTAGAAAATGTATTGGTATAGGTATAGGTGCAGCTATTTATCTCCAAGTGGGAGATTGTTAGGTTGTGGAGCTAAAAGGTTCACCTAGATGCAAACATGGAGGAGGTTGCTGAGTGTCACAGTCACCGACATCAGTAGGATAACTGACGTCGGGTAGGGGTCGATAGAAAGTAATTGACATCAGCAGGAGTCGGTCGATGTCGGTCACCTCCAGGTAGATAGGGACTGATGTCAGTCACCTGTGTGATTCCAAAACTGCTTGTTGACAAATAGTTAGTTTAACGAACATGTTATTTGCATGTTAAAGACTACTTTGAGTCTTGAGCCGCTTGTCTAATTATTGTATACATGGGATATATATAATAGACTCATGGGGCTGTTTTGTAAAAGTGTAGAACTAGAAGAGTTCTTCCATGGTGGAATCACAGGAGTTCTTCCAGGTATGTAAGATTAGGTTGGTCTGCAGGGTGTGCAAGATCAGGGAGGAGATCTACATGGATAAGTAAGATTAGGTTGATCTGCAAGTGTGTGTGTGCGAGGGTCAAAAGTAGATTTGTGAGGGATCAAGATCAAAGGTGATAGCAACACATCAAGGAACAAGATCATGGTGAGATCTACTTGGAGTACTAGTTTGTACTCAGTTGTACTGGCAGTATTGTACTGACTGGTTGAGGTGAACAACAGCTCTGTGTTAGCCATTTGTTGTGACCTGTATTGAGAGAAGATAACTCTTGAGGGAAGATTACTGGTATGCCCACAAAGTGGATGAAAAGTGTAATCTCTTTATTGTAATTTCCTTCTGTAATGAGTTGAATACAATTGTGTGTTGCCTCTCATATTCTGTGTTATTTCTAATTTCTAGTTACTTGTTTCTTCTAGTTAATTCCACATGTTTAGTTGCTTATACAAAGGTAATGAAGTGTGCTCTTAATTTTTACAAGTGGTGTTAGATCTTTGTGGAACCTAGGTCCTATCAAGGGTTTTCAAAGACACTTACCTAGACATTGCAGCCTTGAACATTGGAAACAAGAATTGGTCTGAACTCTTTTGGACCATTGAGGAGATGTAAGCCATCACCAAGGAAGAACAAAGGATTACTATAGTTAGTAGGAGGTATTATGTCCTAGTTGTAACCTAAATGGCCAGTCTTTATCATGCTACTACCAAACCATATGTACTTCATTACATTGACATCCTTGCTCCCATTTTTAAAGATTATAGAATTCAACATGATTGGATCATTCATGAGGGGATCTCTAGGAGAATTACATATATTTCTCCATTAGATTTTGAGAGATATTACAAGCTTCTAAAACCCCATGTGGACCTACACACTATTAATAAATAGACTTCAAGAATGATCTTGACACCATCCTTAGGCCATGGTTACTCCCAGGGAACCATGTGATCTGAGACCCTGATGGAAACATCCCAGTTGCCCAATTTAGAGAATGAATTAGGGTAATTATGACCCTATTGAATAGGATATATGTAAACCCTTCAACCACATATGTCAATAAGAGTTAGGTGTCTTATGTCTACTTTTTGGTAGAGAAATGGCTCACCCCTCCAATTGGAGAGATTATCAGCATCCACCTAGGGAGACAATTTATAGCTATCAAGAAGACTGGTAATAATTCCTTATGATGTCATATCTATTAGATACCCTACTAGCCTCCACCAGGGACCCTCACATCATAAATTAGTTACTTGAGGTTAGATTCATAGTCTCTCACTATTATTCAAAACTACATATTTTTAAATATAGACACCACATAGAGTTTATTTGTGATTATCTATCATGCATTAGTATAATCCTAAAATCAATCCTCTAATCAATAAATATGTAGAGCTAATGGGAAACATATGGTTGTACCCATATTGTACTATGATAAAATTGAATGGATTTTGATCCAACCTTACAAGTTGTGTATCTATGTTCCCACAAAACTAATAGAGTATGAAATTGCATGTCAAATTCTTCATGGTGTTGATGGAGTGTACAAGGATAAAAGGAAAGGTCTCCTCCCTCCATTTCCTTCAATAATTGGTTAAACTATTTTACAAGATTGGAAACATGTGGACACCATTGCCAAGCAGAGAGATTCTTTTAGATTTTAGCTAGATGACCTAAGGCATTGGTATCGTTATGACATGCTAGGAAAGCATTTGAAGAGTAAGAAACTTCCCAAGCTAGTTTATGAGCATCAACTTGGTCCTTATGACACTCTGCACATCAAGGCCAATAATTTTGAGGAAGTACTAGCTAGGTTCAAGAAACACAATGTTAGACTTGAACAGAGACTGACTGTTAATGAAAATCCACAAAGGGAAAAATAGAAAATTGGACCTCTTCAATATTATTTGTTGCCTAGACCTTCCAAGCCACCTCAGGAGCAACCAAAGATAGAAATGCTATATCCCTAAGCATAAATTACATATGGTCATAAAAATGAGAAGTTAGAAGATAGGCCTAGTGATGGACCCTCATCCTTAGCCTTGCCTCAATGACTAACATCTCCTATTGAGTACTTAGACATGATTATCGTGGAGCCTGATGAAATAGTGGAGGATGCCCTCAAGGTCCTTGCTAAAGAATATGGCTTTGAAGAAGAGAAGAAACAAGCTAAACAATCCCAGGCACAAGTAGAAGAGGCTAAATAAGATAAAGGGAAATAAGTTACCCTGGATCTTTTCCTAATGGCACCATTAAAGAAGATAAAGGTAGAATTAGAAATTGTCTTAGTTGGATAAAAGAGGCCAAAGTTGAATTTTACTCACCCCATGAGTGAAGTCAACTTGTTTACCAAGGAATACCCAATCCATAGACCAAGCATCCTTGATTGGCTCATTTATGGAAAAATACAAAAAAATACCCACCTGGTACCACTCATGGGCCCTGACCAAGACTATTAACATTGATGTGCATGATGACATTAAGCCATGGATATTAGATTTATTGAAGGAAGAAGAATAAAGAAGGATAGTTTCCATAGGATCATCATGTAGCACACAAATAGAAACTCTAGGTGCCTCAAGCAACACAAGGATGGAGGTACCTAAACCTCCTAAGATTATAGAGTCATCCACCACGGTGCATTTCAACCCTACGATAGTAGGCTTGGAAAGGGAAAATAATAAAACCATGATTGGAGGTGAGGAATTCAGGTTTCAAAATGTTGAGCCATTAATAGGCTTAACTCTAGTTAGAGGACTATAGCTTAGTAATCTTCCCATCCATGAGGAAGATATAGAAAGCTTAGTCAAGGCCCATTTAGCTCAAATCAGAGCAAAGATCAAAGACATGAAGCCAAGGATACATAACTTGAAGAGGGAAAAGGAGGATTTAGAGACCACAATGATCTTATCAATTCTTGAGGCCATAATAAATATGTTTAAAGCATCCTTTTTTGACATGTTTGACTCCTTAAAATCAACGAAGCTAAGACAAGATGCATTGAGATAGCAAAGTGTGATGGCCAAACGATTGATGATAGAGTGATAAGATAAAGAGGATAAAATAAGGGATCTCATTAATATAATAATTAGGAATAGAATTCCTAAATTCAAAACCATTAGCCTAGCCCACTTAAATGCTATATTATGGATAGTGGTGGATAAGATCTAGAGTTTAAGTGCTTGGTCAGTAGGCTTGGATAAACTCGTAAGGGACGATGAAGAGATGATTACTAGGATTAAGAAACTCCTTGTAACCATGTTGGATAATCCTATGAATTCTACATCCTTGGGCATTATTGATGATGAATAATATAAGCAAAGAGTCACTTTGGTGATACAAGAAGTGCAAAGCAAAAGCTAGGGCCAATTTGGTAGTGACAATAACAAAATTATGGGCATGATCTTCACTACTAAATAAAATATTGTAGAAGCCAAGAGCATCAATAAAGCTATGGAAAGGGATGATAGAGACTTTGATGACTTAGTTGATCAAGAGGATGTCTATCTCCTAAAAATAGCTATATATTTGGAGCTAATCAAAGAACAACATCAAAGAACTATGGAGCTTCTACAAGAGCAACATCGGAGCCCTTCGGTAATGGGCCCACTATGTAGTTAAATTATATTCTATTTTTTAAATGACATTTTAATATTTTGAAAATATAATATCCTTTTCTAAATGCACATGTTAGTTTGTTAGCATGTTTCCTCTAGGTCAGTTTATTTGGAAAATCAAGTGTATTTTAGAACTTTCTAAAAAAGGATAGCTATCCTTATCTTTTGTACATTTTTATCTTATAACTAGTCAATATACTACCTTATATTCCTATAAAAGGAAGTACTACCATTTTGTAAAGTGAGATAATTTTGAGAAAAAATTGTATACTTTGAGTAGTTAATACAATCAAGGAATTCTGAAAAGATTGTCCAAGTTTGTTTGTGTCAATTATTAAATGCTTTTCTCTCTATTATTAGTCTTAAGTCTTAAATTTAAATATTTTCTATGAATTCTAAGTTACATATTTGATTACAGGGTTGCTAATTTTTGCTTATGCTAGATTAGTTGAATGATCTTGAATTTTCTTTATTTTATCTGCCCTACATTAGAATGTGCTAATGTTATTTGAGTATGGTAGTAAATAGTTAAAGTAAATTTGGTTTACCTGTACTTCTTTATATCATGCTTGGAGGTTTTCCTAGTGTGTAGTGAGATCTGAGCTTATGCTATTTTGTACTATATACTAGTTAAATGCACATTCATTTGTAATTAAAACTTTTTCATAATGTTTGGGACTAAGATCAGTAATCACTCATTCTCTTTCTACCTTACCCTTATATTTTAATTCTTTTTTAATCATATCACTTTAGTTTATATTTCATTATAAATGTCCATTTAGATTTGTCTGTAGTTTAAGTTTTGATCATAATTCACTATTATTAGTATAGATAATTACACGTTAGAAAGATTTGGTCCATGATGGCTCCCAACCATCAATTAATATAAATTTTATGGAACAATTAAACATTGCTCTACTACTATCTCACCATAGGTAACATAAGTTACCAAAACCTGATACTCATGCTTTGAATTCCCAAAATTCTAAAATGAGAAGTGTTCTTTGAGCACTAAGGACATGTGTGATACATTTAGAGGCATAAACACAAGTACAACAAGATTATGGTGTAGAAACATGTGGAAGCATTAATCATGGTTATAAAAAGGCTTAATTTCACTTTGTGTCATTATAATGACATGGATTTTGAGCTTAATGGTGTAATACATCATTTCAAAAAGGATAACTCCAATGTTAGGGGAACAAAACAAAACACTAAAATTTTAACATGCTAATTGGCCCATAAAAACCCTTAGTGTAGTTGTAAAAACAAAAACAACATAATGGGGGGAGACAAGGACCTTTCTGAACCAATATCATGTATTGAAGTTTAGACCAACCATAAATTATGAAGGAAGCTACAAAAGGGGGTTTAATTGATTTCATTCTAAGGATAGAAGGGCATGATGAGATTCTTTTCAGATATTTTTTAGTAGGATGGAAGTAGCTGTAAGTGACCTTCAGGGGGACTACTATGGATGATTTTAAAGAACTCAAAGGGGAAGTTATTAGTATGACATGTGAGGGCATGAAGGCCTTCAAAGATAAATTGTGAAATTAAGAGATGATGCAAGCATTTTTATAGATAGATACAGTTTACCACATGGATAAGAAGGGTTTCCCAAGGGCTAACCTTCTATAAAGATGTCCTAAAATTTGTTTGCAGGTAATGTGGTACCTTACTCTTGAAGGTAAATTCACACATATTTTCTCACATCACTTTTTATTGTTAAACCATTTTAAAGGTCATATAATTATCCTACCATACTATTCACTCATGTCTCTTAAAACTAAAATTCTAACCTTTCATAAAAAACCCTCAACTGTTATAATCCATAAAGGATTAATCCTTTGTCTCATTAAACATACAACCCCTATGAGAATCTAGGAAATACACATGATGGAAATTAGCAAATAGAAAAGCTTAGACAAGGGCATTACTATGGAGGGAATAAAAAGTGACACCTCCCCTTCCACTAGCCTAGCTCCATGGGAGGGAGGGAAGAAGGAAAAGAGAAAGGCTCATGACCCATCTCCCCAATAGAAGATTTATGGTAATAAATTCAATAGGAACCTTCAATTTCAATAATATGTTGAGAAACCCAATTTCAAACTCCAAGAACTTAGGTGATAGAGGTTTTGAAGAGGGATGAGGATCCATCCAAGCTTTTAGAGGGCATTAGGCAAAAGTTGAATGAGTTCTATAAAAACTTGTAGAGACTAGGCAAGTAGATGGTTTCATACATGGGAAAATGGAATAATATTAAACAATAAATTGATGAGTTGAGGGATGGGACTAGGGAATAGTAGATATAAGAATGGGGTAACTTTGAGGAAATGCCTAAAATCAAGGAGATAATCACCATCACTCTAAGGGGTCTCAACATAAAGAGGGGAAAATAATCAATAAAAAATACTAGAGGCACAATGGAACAAATTAAAAACACAAGGGAAGGCTAGGGGTATAAAACAAGAGGAATGTTGAGCAACAACACAAATAAACTAGTAAGCAGTAGTAGAAAGGAAATTCAATCCAAATAAATCTAGTAAAAGGTAGTATCTAGTTAGTTTGGTCTATGTCTCTTTTTATTGAGTTTTTGTTAATAGTTTGTGTACATCAGACTATGTAGGACTTGTTTTATCTTGTCTTATTTATATTTTCATATTGAACTATGATTTTTAGGTCCTTCCAAAACTTGAATTTAACTAATCAAATAAAAGAATTGTAAGTTTTAAGAATCACTTATATTTAAATGTTTATTTTAGTAAATAAACATCCCACCATTCAATCATTTAACCTTTTAAACTTGAATCCTTTTTCATTACTAAAAAAATGATGTCAATGCTATAATACTCATGTGTTAAGGTGTGTACATGTTATACCATGTGTACAGTTTAAGTTCAGTAATTACCAAGATAAAATAAAAATCATATACACAATTTTTCCAAATACCATAATTTTTTTATATTAAACCATATTTCATCATAATTATGTCCTCTTTTTGGCCCCAAATCTTATTTTACTCACCCACCCATTATTATATTATCTATCAAAGTCACATTTTTAAAAGTAACAACAATCACATGTATAATATTGTGCCTTATTATGAGGTCCTCAAAGTGATATTAATATTTTGTATGTCTACTATATGTTTATATAATATTTATTTATTTTATATTAGAACTCAAGATCAAATCATCTAAATTATCTACTTATGTATAATTAGGTTTTTTTAGTTCATGATTTAATTAGTGACTACTTATGCATGAATCAAGTATCTCCTTCAAGAAAATTTAATTTTAAAGGTGCCTAGTGATCATTCATCGTATTCATATTTTAATTTAATAATGTGCTTCAATAAATAATTAAAGTAATTCACTAGTAAGGACTAAATAAGTTTACTTCTATAAGAAAATTTAGGCAAAGATATTCAAATAAAAATTTAAAACAACATATTTAGTTTTTCTTAGATATTTTAAGAACTAAATTAACCCTATCATCATAATAGGCTATAATAAAACTAACTTTGTACCCAAAAAAAAAACTAAATAGCTATATTATGGTATAAATCAACCTATCCATTTATTTATCTTTATTAAAATAGAGAAAAATTAATTTGGATGATCAATAATATAATTGGTTAATGTTAAATATAAACTGACATGGAAATTTAATTTAATTTTCCAATTCAATAAAAATGCAACATGAAAGCTATATCAAGTTATCCACACAAGTAGGTAATAATTTTTCTTATTTATCAAACTATATTTTCTAACCTATTATAAATCTTAAAATAAACACATTTTGGTTTTTTTTCACAAGTGAAAAATAAATTTTCTTATCTTTCAAAAAAACTTATATAAACTATATTAAATGAAGTGAGAAATAAATTTTCTTATCTTTCAAAAAAAATTATATAAACTATATTAAATGCAAAATTAAACCCATATCAATTTGTTCACTCATGTAAGAAATAAATTTTCTTATCTATCAATTTAGCTTTTCTAAATTATTGTAAGTGAAAAATAAACCTCTGTCAATTTTGTTTTTGTAAGTAATAAATTTATTTAACCATCAAAATAGCTTTTCAAATTTATAATAAATGTGAAATGAATCTTATTTTTAAATTAATTATAAAAATCAATGTTTGATTTACTCAATTATAAACTAGCTTTACTAAGCCATTATTAATATAAATTAAAACCACGTCACTTTAATTTTCAAAATTATTATTTTTTAACATTTTTCATTTTCTTAAAAATTACCAATTTTCCATTTATTAATATTTTTACTAATAATTTTTTATTGTCATTGACATTTTCCTACACAATGCACTCTACCTTATTATTAGTCTCCTAATTAATAATAAAATTTTAATTCAATTATCCTCAAGCTAATTATATTTTTTGACCTTGATTAAAAATTCAATTATAATAATGTTCTAATTTTATTACTTGCCTAGATTACATCACTATATTTTACCTAACCTAACAATGTTATACTTACACCTTTTGACACTTATTTCTAAAATAAAACAATTTGCCCTTATAAGAGGTGTTTGATTTATATATAAATTTCCTTGAATTGGATTTGCTCCCAAAATGCTTTAATTATTCCCTCCATATTTATTCTATTATAATTAATATTTCTTTTTATAAAATTCTTCCTCAATGATAACTGGCTTAAACTTTTATCCTTCCACACATACATTTTCATTAATAAAATTTTATTATATAACATGTACATGAAATTATTTTTCCTAACCAACCCATTATATTCTTCATATATTAATTCTTTATTATTATTTTGTATTCATATTTCTCCTTAAAAATCTAAGAAAATGCATGGTTAAAGAAGGGGAGAACATTTTTTGAGAATAAAGACAATTATAGTGTTTCCTGATCACTATGGCCAAAGTATATTGAATAAGAAAGACAATTATAGTGTGTCCTTATCATTGTGGCCAACGTAGATTGAATAACAATACACATTTCAATGCTTCAATCAAAATTACAATGTTAATGTCAATGTCATTACCATTTATAAAAATTAATATTTTTAATGCTTTAATTATAAATACACACCACTAATCATCTATAAAAATGTATATTTACAATAATTTAATCATCATAATACAATTCAAATACTAAACCCATTTTATAAAAATGCATATTTCTAACTCTTCAATAAAAATAATACAATGCCAAAATTCTTAATGTATTCAAGTTTTTATTATGAATATCAATAATATTGATTGATTCAAATTATAATCTTACAAGTTAATCACATAAAAAATAAAAATCTATAAATTTAGTAAAAGCTCCAAAAAAACACAATAAAAATATGCTTTGTAACCAAATTAACTAATAGCATTAAGTTATCGAAACAACTAAAAAGATTTTAAAAATAATGAACTTTAATGGATGAGGTTAAGTTAGATTCCCAATTGAATTTGACATAATAAATACCCCTTAGTCCTTGATTCTAAATCTAAGACTTAGTCAATCCAAAAAAAAAGTCACAAACAAGAATTAAAATAAATTAAACAAAAAGTATGAAATAGATTTTTTTTCATTCATTATGATTAAAATAACATATAAATAAGATCAAAAAAGTGAACCTATATCCTCTCCAATGCTTCAACCACTTGACCAAGCTTTGTTTCACCCTTCTAAACCTCCTCTTTAGCTATCTCTATAACAATATTCCAAATAAAACCCATTTTAAAGAAACTAAGCAAAAAGATACAAGAAACATATACCCTAATAAATCAAAAGGACATTCTATCTATATAAATTCACTCATAAACTTCAACTAAGAATATTTAGACACTTTTTCTCCTTTTACCTCAAGGTTACACCCACTTTCTAACACACTCAACCACTTTTTTATAGAAATAGAGAATAATATTACACATCACATGGTAACCCATGTGTCCTCTTACAAATTTAACAAATTAATTTTAAATTTTCATTTAATTTTATTAAAAACCCAATATGTTTTATCACAATATTTTTACAATAAATCAATTCCCTATTATAACTCACATGACCTTCTTACATCTAAATTTATTTATGTTTTCCTACACTCAACCCACATACAAATATTTTTTCTATAACCATAAATGAATTCCTTGGTGACCCAAAATACCTTCTAAGGTATTATAAACTCACCTATCAAATACCTATAGGCAATATCAGCTAAAGATAACTTTCAACACATGTTAAAGTTTGTTACTTTTGGGAAGAGTAAGTATCACACCATAACCCCACATGGATTTTACACACTCAAATACTCCTTAAAAATATATTACCAATGCCAATAAATGAGGTCTTCGCTAACCAAAAGACCTTATATTTTCTAAAAAACTAACCCAACCTATAGGTATAGGTATTAGGCTATAGAAAACTTAAAATGGAGTGTTTACCTTTGAAACACTCAACCTTTATGTCCACTTGAAAATATGGGTTTTCTATCATGGGTTATTTTCAAGGTCCAAACCAATATCTCACATAATTAAATGGATATTTTATAAACCAATTAAATTAATTTTATGTGAAGGTTACAAGAGTTTACAATAAGGGATAGGAATCTTAACATAAAACACTAAAATATCTAGGGTGACAAGGTGAAAAACTAGTGAACCGATATTTCAATATTCATAAAGTTACACCAATTTTTATTAAGGGTATAAAAACCATCCCACTTGCACTAAATACATAATATTTTAACATAGAAGAATCAAGGTTTTAAGAATAAAAATAAGAAAGTGTAGAAATGGGAAATTTATAAACATATAACAATATAAACAACAAATATACATGGTACCTTACATGAATAAATAAAAAAATTGTGAAATACATCAACAATACTTAATGAAGAAAATGATTACATATAAGTTAGATCCAAGTGAGTGTAAATTTCATAACTAAAATTATTTTTAAAAAGTGATTAATAAGGTTCAATTTTTAATATGATTAAAACTCAATTAAAACTAAAGGAGGTTCAATTAAGTTTATTCAAAATCCATAAGATAAGAAAAAATACTACAGAGTGATTTAGTAATAATAAAATATAACTTAATTCAAGCATATATGTGGCCCCACTAAATTATATAATAATTTTTATAAATGTTCAGGGTTAGGGCTATTCATTAAATGCATCTAAAGACATCCATATTTTATCATTCACCTACAATAATCTTGTAATTCAAATAAAGAATGATTAGTAGAAATGTGGGAATTACAACCTTATCTCCTTATAAAATCATCATCCTTGATATGGAAATACTATTATGGTCTAAAATTCAAAAGACAATGCAAAACTTACGAATTGAGTCAAAATGTTTTTATGCAATCCAATTGAGAAATCAATCAATAAATAAATTATTCTAAAATAAAAGGGGTGACCCTTCCCCATATTCCATTCTAAAATAAACTATTTTTTTTTTAAATAAGGGAAACATTCATAAACATATATATATATATATATATATATATATATATATATATTGTTATAGTGATTTTTTGAGTTGTCCAACAATTTCATTTGAAAAATAGATCCCACGTTTCATGATGTTAATAAGGAAAATACATTAATAAATGTCATTTTTTATTATTCATAATATCAATCATTTATATATGATTACAATTCTTAATAAAATTTCTTAACAAAATATGATTTATATGCAATTTTCACCAAAGATCAACCAAATTCCAAGGGTCAAATAAAGACTTTGAACTTTAATGCACAAAATTTACATAATATTTAAATGTGTTTTAACTATTTGTGGTTAATGGAAATTTTTTTTTTTTTAAACTAATTAAAATTAGGATAAAATTGAGATAAAATATAATTCAATTAATAACAACATTAAAATCTGATCTAATGCCCAAAATAATTACTATAAATACCAAAAATGATTGAACAAGTAATATCTATGAGTGAAAGAAGAAAGAGGAAAAATATGACCAAAAAAATACACATAATGACTATAATAAAATTATGAGACTAGAAGCAAGCTCCTAAGACTAGTAAAATATAAAATCCTATAATTTGACCAAACTATGTATAGGTAAAAGAATCTACCGAGAGTCGAGTGTGTCTTTTTTAGAATTAGTGGACCATTAATTATGTCCTTATGCTTCTGATTCTATCTTTTATAGATTTTTAATATCTTTAAACTTTATTAATAACTTTTATAGATGAATATTAGATGGACCTTGGCTTTGATTGGTAGAATTTATGTGCATGATTATTTAATTTTCTACTCCTTTTTTAATTAATTCTCCACAATGACTCGAGAGAAATATAAAGATGCAAGTTATTTAGCTTGTCAAACCTCTTGAGGTGTTACAGATACAAATCTTGCATGCTTGGCATTAGGGATCAATGTATTTATAATGTTTTGTGAGTGAGTCCTGACCTAGGATGAAATAAATGACTTCACCATCTCTCTATAGATTATAAAATGCAACTACATGATATTTTTTTATAAACTATTTTGGCACAAGTACACAAATGCACAAATTAGTTAATTCACTTAAAGTCTTGAATATTATAATTTAAATAATTATAATTCACCTAAGGCTTGTAAAATGTCTTAATTATTGATTGTTTGTTATGGAAATGCTTTAAGAGACTGTGTGTGTGTGTGTGTGTGCGTGCGTGCGTGCGTGCGTGCGTGCGTGCGTGCGTGCGTGTGTGTGTGTGTGTGTGTGTGTGTGTGTGTGTGTGTGTGTGTGTGTGTGTGTGTGTGTGTGTGTTTGTGTTGGGTGGTACTGTGTCCACAATTCAAAAATAAAGGAAGTGGAACAAAAGGGCTCACATAGATAAAAGGGTCACAATCAACTAGTTACCAATTATGATCAAGCTAGAATCGATGGATCATCGATTATGAATTAAGCAAAAGATAAATAGAATAATAATAGGGGATACATCTAAATAAAATTAAAAAATAGAATATATAGAGAAAATAAAATATGAATATAGCACAAGACCATACAAAGAATAAATAAGAGGTGAAAATACACATAAAAGGCACAAATAAGTACCTAATCTGAATCAATGATCCATATCCACAAAACCATTCTAAAAATATTGTAATAACAATATTTATACTAAAATTATATGTCTACTATATTCCATTTAAATTTAATCACTTGGATCACCTTTAAATAGTTTGGAGATTTAAATATCATGCAACTAGCTAGGAATACAATCAATTTAAAGAAGGTAGTTGATGTTAGTTTAATTCTTAGTCCCAATATTTATATATGCGATAGACACATTTCACCAACTATTTACATATTATCAAAATAGTAATAAGGTAAAATACTCTCCAATTCCTAGTTTATATTATTATCTTGAGCTTTAAAGGTGTATACATATATAAAACCATACCCAACCAAAAAAAATGGAATAATTCACACAAATTCCTTTCCCATAATTAACAATAAATAATTATGCAAAAATTGGGCCCCCAAAGATATTCAAAAAAGGAAGTCAAATAGATCAAAATTCATAAGTAACTAAGACAATAAAAACATCCATTCCAGTAATTATAAATATCATACAAAAAATAACTTTTTTAGTAAGCAACAATAAGAGATGAAGAATGCATGATGAGGTATGGAATGAAGTCCAAAAAACTTAGGGATACAAGGTTTAGAACAAAAACGTATTAATAGGATATAGTTTTTTTTATGCCATAGAACATTTTAAAAAATAATAATAAAACACATGTGTTTTGCCAACAGTAAAAAAAAGGTAAATTCACATAGCCTTAAGAACCAAAGTGCCATAAAAATGTACCAATATATCTACTATAACACACTTCCATTACTCTCTTAGAAAGTAAGAGAATAAAAACCAATTCATCATCAAAGTACCTCCAAGAGAATCACTAAGTCACCACCACCACAATAAACCTTAATCAAACACTTCCATTACTCTCCTAGAAAGTAAGAGAATAAAAACCAATTCATCATCAAAGTACCTCCAAGAGAATCACTAAGTCACCACCACCACAATAAACCTTAATCAATCTTCTTGAGAATAATAGAAACCTACCAAGCCACCAATATCATAATAAAATATAACGTTGTGTCCCATAGAAGAAGGAATTAGTAGTTTTCATAACTTTTACATAATTCCCACATTCAATAGAATTAGTTTTCCCAAACTTTCCAAAAAATCACACTTCTAACCCACATAAGCACTTAATAAAAATAGGAGAAGAATGATTGTATCAACTCTCCCATACAATTCCCATTCTGATGTTTAAACTTCTCTAAGAATATAGACCCAAAAAGATATTTCTCACTTACCACTCCTCCATAACTATACAAAGGGAATCCCATAGTTTGGTAGCCTGATGGTGCCAAATATTTAAAGGAAAAATAGTCAAGAACTATAATTATTAACCAAATGTGAAAAAATCTAAAATATAATAAAATATATCAAGATAATAAATGACTAAACAACCCCATTAATCTAACTAAAAAGGAAGTAAAATAATGTGAAATTTTCCAAAAATTAAATAAAAGAGATTTAAAAAATGATAACCATTAAGTAACTTCAAAAATATAAATTGAAGGAAAGAATAATAATACTGGTTCTAAAATCAAATTAAACCCACAATTCATTCAATAAAATACTTCTAAAGTTACAACATAGTGGAAAATTATAAGTTTTTTTGAACAATACTTAAACATATGGCTTAATAAAGCCACACGGAGGACTAGTGAGTTAAAATAGCTAAATAAGCATGCATATAAATATTTGTTACCTTTTCACGTTAATATTACATAAAACAAAAATGTATGTAAATGCATTTACTTACGTCAATCCAAGAACATAAACTTTAACAATGGATTTGTACTATATATGTAACACTAGATAATTTTGATTAACAAAGTAGATAGTAAAATTTTATTTTTTATATAAATAATGAAAGTGTGTAATCAAAGCAAAGAATGAATTGAACACATTACAAATTAAATTGAAAATATATCACACTTTATTTTAAATAAATTAATTGATGTAATCCAATTATTAAATTGAATTGCTGGAAAGTAAAGGCTACTCAACATTTTTAAAGCTTCCTAAAAAAAATTGAAATAAACATGCATAAAAATATTTTAATAATTACCATGATGAAAATGAAATAAAATATTTAAATTAGGAAACATAAATTTTTTTTGTAGAAATTAATTGTAAGTCAAATACTCGTATACAAAGTAACTAATTAGTTATTGTGAGTCTTTACTGTAAATCATCATGAGTGGGTGCTACCTTAATTAGATTAGAGATCAAATCCCTCATTAATTAAGATAGGATCACTTAAATTTACTTTTTAATAATGATAAACTTGATTCATAGTAATAAATTAATTGTTTAGGTTCAATTACAACTATGCATTGATTAATTTAAATTTAAATTTCACTATCTACTATGAATGATTGTTTATTGTGAGATCCCACTATAGTCTATAACTTATCTCTTAAATAAATAAGGTATTAATGTTACAACCCACCTTTTAATACTTTTAAAAGACTACTTTATTATTATTATTATTATTATTATTATTATTATTATTATTATTATTATTATTATTATTATTATTATTATTATTATTATTATTATTATTATTATTATTATTATCATCATCACATGTATAGCCAAATATTACATTATTTTTATCTCCCTGGTACAGTGATGATGGATTTGGTTACGATGACATTTCAACTGCAGGTTGATGGACATATTATGTTTTAATTTGCTACACTTGATGATATATAAACTAGTTGTTATAATTAATGTTTTTATTAAATTCTTGTATCATATTATTTATTATCATTCAAGTGATACTAATATATAATATGTGCTTGTAGGTACCTAATATGAGCCAGGTTAGATGATGATGTTAGCACTTGGGGTGCCAAAGTGGTTCTTGAGCAATCAAACAAGTTCCAATAGGTATACTTATGTTTTGGTTTGGTCTCTTACCATTGGATAGCTATCATTTTTTTATGCCATTGTGTCTTCTCTTTTTGTACCTTAGTCATTTTACTAATTACTTTGATGAGTGTTTGTCATGATGATTGGTTGGTTCTATTATGATCATTAAACTCCCCGCTTCTAATTTTTCTCTCTCCCATTTGTGAACTCATCACCACCACAACCCTACTTGAACTAACCCTACATGGTGACTTGGAAATTCTAGTTGTACTCACCTAAGCCCCTCCCCATGACCCCCACTTGGCCTATTAAGTTGGTCACTTGATGTTTTGTAGATTATGTGAATGGTTTGAACCTTATGATGATGATGATGATGATGATGATGATTATTATTATTATTATTATTATTATTATTATTATTATTATTATTATTATTATTATTATTGTTATTATTATTGCTGCCTCAGATTTTCTATATTGGTTATTTATGACTATTTCATCAATGGTTGATGTGTTTGGTGCCTTAGGAGGTGGTCAATGACATTAAAGGGAGGATTATTCCTCCTCATATTCAATGTTAAATTCAATGGGTGTATGGGAGAGATGGGCAGAGAGGAAAAAGGAGATGGTAGTGGGTGAAGGGGATGCAGATGGGAATAAAAGAGGGGAATATAATAGAGGAAAATATGTAGTGAAGGGTTTTTTTTTTTTTTTGGTTTTTAGATTTTGTTAGATAGTTTTAGAGTATGCAAAGAGAAAACAAGGTTGTTAATGGTGGCTTATTTTTACTGTGACCATGAAGACCTAGAAAAGGAACCTTATTGAATTATTTTAGGTTTTACTTACACCTAAATTTATTTAGGTGTGTATTTCTCTTTAAATATTGGATTCTAGTTCTTTTCTTTTCAAAATAATTTTAAAAAAAATAGGGTGTTGCAGATGCAGCCATGAAGTCATAAGACTTCAGGTTGGGTATCCAGTGCCTAGGGGTTGAGCTTTATTATCTATTTGCATATAAATTTTCAAAGCTTGACTTTATCATTCTAGTTATTAAGAAAAGTTTGATATATAATGGCCAAGGAAAATTTATTTATTTTATGAGGGTTTTCTCAACAACTTTTAAAGGATATGTGTGTTTTCTTTTCCTTTGTATGAATATGATGGATTTGTATATATATGTATCTGTTGTTGCTTTAAACCTTATTATGTATATATTGGGTCATTGACTAGAATGAAATGTTGTGAGAATTTTGATAGCTTCTACTATGTTTTGGCTTTTTAAACTTATGTATACATGTTGGGGTAATTGTACCCTGTTATCTTACCTGAATATTATATGGGGTTCGATTTATAGCTAGGGTTTGAAAATCAATTTGGGTATTTTATTTTTATTGTTTAAGTGAAGGGGTTTTCAACTTCATTAAAGGATTGTATTAAATTGATATTTGACTATGTTTTAATTATTATATTGGTTTCATATTTTTTTAACAATATACTTACCTTATTTAAATATATGTGTTTTCATTGGAAGGATCTCTTAGTGTTTTATAAATCCATTAGAGTTGTAATGGGTTATGGGGTAAATCCCTATTATATTTTGGTTAACGTAAAGTAGAGGCTTTGACTTTTAATTAATACATTATTGAGGTCTATTTTTTTTATTAAGTCTTTAAAACCTTGATTTTAGGTTTGGAGATCATTATGAGGTCATGGGACCTCATGATGATCTCACAAAAACATATATCAATTTTTATTTGGATTTTAAATCAAATTTACAAACTTGTTTTATTGATTTAAATCATAGTTTATCATTTGGAGAAATAATGATATATGGCTAGAAGTCATGATTGAAAATGGTTGACTAATTGTGTGTGTTGACTATTTTTGAAATGGGTGATTATATTTTAATTTTTGCATTGTGTTTTTCATATTTTTGATATGTGTAATATAGTCAATTATTATTGTATTTAATATTTATTGAACTCTATTGTTATGGAAAATGATAGTCCTTTGACTAGGTTTAAATAGCTAAGTTATAGTTATGAACTTACAAATATGGAATGTGGATTGGTAGCTAGGATGTTTAAACACTGACCATATGCTTGAGGTTTTCCAAGTACGATAATAAATAATGTTGTGGACCTAGATTTAATTCATAAATCCATCTTTATGACTTTAAATAAACCTATAGTGGATTATCCCCACTTTCAATTTGTATACATGCCATTTACTTGGTTATTTCTATCTCATCTTTAGATGATGTATTTTTTAGTCACTTGTCTGTTTTATAATCTATTATTGTGTTGAGTCATCTAATGTCTTGGAAGACTGACTTGCTCAGAATCTCTTCCTAACCCTAGTTCTTGAACCTACCATCCATTTAATGGATGGGGTGGTAAGGGACATCAATGGTGGGGCTCATAGGGTTGGTTGGAAAGGTTTGTTTAACATGATTACATGTTGCTCGCACACCTAGATGATCTTGTGGATAGGTATGGTATATTTGGTAAATTTTATTGTAAGTTATTCATATACTTCTTTAGCATAAATTATATTATCATTTCTATGTTATATTATTATCAAGTGTATTTGTAAACTAATTACATTCTTGTTATTAGTTTAGTTATACATTGTAGTCTATAGATGCTAATATGGTCTTTGATAATGGTTCATGTTGTAAGAGGAGAAAAAGGTTTTAGGATGCTTGATATGTGGTAAGAAGTTGATATTTATATTATATCATCTAAATTTAATCATGGTTATGATCACCTGGTTCCTATCTTAAATAGTTTGATGATAATGATTATTGTGTTATACTTCTAGTTCTTTACATTGCTAACATTTATTATGTTAATGAAATTTGTAGCTGATCCTATGCATGATTAGTGTATCAATAGTCTCTTTATGTAGTTTTATATAATATTTATATAGTCTCTTGTCATGAGCATTATATGGTTGACAAGAGTGGATACTTACTTATACAAATATATTACTTATCGTATGGTATTTAAGCATACATAAGCATGTTGGTTTAGTTTTGAAGAGGTAAGAAGGTTTTTTTGGAAAATGATATTATTTCAAGGATTTATCTAACCTATTTCCTTTTGGCATACACTTATTATTTTATTTTTATATAATGCACATTTATTGAGGCAATATGAGTTTATGTAAAAATCTTCTTTCTAGTTTGATTTCAACTTGCATATGAGATTATAGAATCATGGTTGAGATAACTCTTGTTGCTCTAACATGAGAGAAGCATGAATGGAATTATTCATTACATTCTTTATTATTTTACATATACATATAAAAGATACATATATTTATTAGTAAACCAAGATATTGTTATTACATTAGTTTTCTTAGTTTTCTTTCCTTACTTCCTTGCTGGAATTAAATATAATTCTCAATTATATCCAAATCAATGGCTGCCTAGTGCTTTTCATAAGTTGTGTTAACTTCTTAAATGAGTTACTCAACTTGATGGTTAGTCTTCTTGGAAATGTTGTAATGAAATATAGTTATCATAATTTCCTTGTGTTATTAAATAGATTCTATTGGTATTTTAATCTGTTATGCTTAATTTTCATACGGATAAGATCAGGATAAATATGTGTATTGATTTCATTTATATTGGTTGTAAATTAATATAAACTATTATGTTACATTATTTGAAAGCATGCTCAACCATCTTATGTTTTCATAGATATATATAAATTTATTTGGGTTCCACTCATTCAATGTATGGTTATAAATCTTGGTTTGAGTGAGATTCTATAGATAATATGAATGTTATATATTTAGGTTGTGAGATAAATCCTATGATGATCATATTTTTATATACGTGTTTTTATTGAAACACGTATCACTCATATATGTATGATCATACTTATGAATTATGTATCTTGAAGTTGGTTTATCATTTAAGTGAAATTCTTGTTGTAGGAAATGATAAGAACTACTTGCTTAAGGTTCTTGATAGTCTTAATAAATATATGTATGGATGGAAATTTATTCCATGTTATAATACTGAATGCATTGGTTGGCCTATGGCTAGAAATTAATTTGTAAATAAGTAATTTTGTATGGGTTGAATATTTCTCCCTCTTTAAATATAATGGATTCTTGAATAATTAGCGATACAAAAATATATGCTTGGCTGAAATACATTTTCCATTATATTAACTCCATCTTATTAATTATAAATGCATTGGCTATTTTCCACTATGATATCTCTTTGCCTAAATCCAATTATGGGATGCCCACTATATCCTATTTGGTAAATATAGAGTAGATCATAAATCCTATCATTACTCATATTTTAGATAGTGGCTTTCATGTTAATAAATTGGATAACTTGTGAACTCAAAATAAGTTATAAATGGTGTGATGACCTTAATCCATTAGGAAGCTAATAGCCTTGGCTGGTAACACCCAATCAATTTCTTGTGATACTTCAGCTTTCATTCATTCTTTTCTATGATTGTATGCTTTTTTAGGTAGTAATAAATTCTATTATGTGCTTATGGAATTAGTATAATTTGTATGTGTTTTTAATAAATTTTTGGTTGCTAATTTATGATTAATATTTTATACATTTACCTTATTGTCAAGGTAGAATTAGACCTTTTTCTCATTCCATAGACCTATTGTAACCAAATAGAAACATAAGGTGTGTAAATTTGTCTTTCCAAGTTAGTCTGAAAGTAACCATTTAACCATCCTTGAGTGGAATTGATACCTAATAAGGGGAGTGAGATATTTATCAAGGTTTAAGGACTTATGAATGGTCATATACAGAAGAAATTGTACCACATATGGTGTTTATGATTTATTTATGTACTTATACATTGATACACTCTAAGCCCCATAGTTCATCCTTTAGGCAACCTACTTCCCTATATCATCCTTTATGAGTATTTACTCCTAGAAAATTATATCAAATCACCTCATTTGGTTTTGGTTGCATGTACATGAGTAAATTGAATGAGTATTGCTTGTTTCATCAAGTGAGGTATTGGGTCCAACATGTAGTCCCAAATGTACTTAGATAATGCAATTCCAAAAAAAAAAATTGAGGTTGTTTTAATTAATTTTATTATCTATCCAAGATCTAATGGTTTAAAAAAATCCATAACAAGACTCAAAATATTAAAAATGAGAACAAATGAAACTACTAGCAACAAAATATAGTTGCAGCTATATGAATGAATTGAAAATAAAATCTTGGTCTAATGAAATGAATAAGTTATCATGGAATTTTCAACAGCCTATAGTTTGAAAATGATATTTTATCTTTCACTCATAGGTAACAATAAACCATTATGTTTGATTTAGTGTAGGATAGAGTGTAATTTATATCAACTTCTTACTGCTTACAACTAGTGAATGGGCATCTATAGCCATGAGTATGGGTTAGAATAACTAGTGGATGTGAGCTAGTATGGCACTCTTGTTAAAGTTAATTATATCTAGAAGTTGGTTGCATAAATATTCACCACAATAATTAAAAGTTTGAAACACTTTTTAAGAAAGGTTTTGAACATGAAAAATCCACATTCTTTCCTGATCATTAAAAATATCAAATACACTTATAACATTAAACCATACAAATTTATCTAGAAATACCAAGTTTTAAACCATAAAAACATACATATTCATCATTTATATAATATTTGATATTATAAACATAACATACAATAAAATTTTATAAACTATCAATATAACAGGGTATTTAGGGGATACTAATTAGTAATATGAGGGTCATTTATAGGCCTCATCCTCTAACTCAATTTTTTTCATGACCTTATGTAAATGTGAAATAAATAATTTCCATTAGGCATACACTATAGTTTTATAATTATTTAATCATATTTGGTTGCCTTGTAACTCGAGAATATTTTGTTTGTTAGAATTTTATTAGAGAAAATATATTTTTAATGAATTTATTATTTGTACAAGTATATATAAAAACTCCTTATTCATATAATAATTGTAGGTTTTGTGTAAGCTTTGTGCAAGCTCTTGAAGCTCTTTTGCATTAATAATATTAAGATTTCATTTGTTTTTGATTTGTAGATCACTCTAGTGTTTTTATTTTTGCATTTATTTACTTTCATTTGGTATCAAATCCAAATCTACGGAATTTGGGAACCAGATCTAAATAATCTAGTAGTAAGCTAAATCTGAGGAATCTATGAGGTAGATCTTATGAATATAGTAGAAATCCAAATCTAGGATTTAGATCTAAGGAATCTGGGAGCAAGACAAATATGGGATCCAAATTTAAGGAACAAGAAAACTTAGCACTACAAAAATATAAATAAGATAAAGGTGTGGTTTTAAGTTTTTGATTTTTTAATAGTTTGAAACAACATTAATAAAACTGTAATATTTCTTATGTTTCTTATAGAAAATCAGATTTTCAAAATGTTCTAGAAATATTAGGTAGAGGAGCATAAAACTCATAAATTAGTTATTTAAACTCCAAAATATGTTTTGATAATAAAAAATGTGTTTGAAGTGGTGTGACAAGTGAATCAAATATTCAATGTTTGTTTTCATTTAGTGATTGGTTGATTAGATATGAATAAGATGAGAGTTAATACTTATAATTTTTGTTGTGTCTTTCATCTAATAAGAGTACATAGAAGAGGAGATTTTTGTTTTTCAAAGGACATAAATATGATCAATGTGTGTCAAGAAGTGCATTTTTGCATAGAAAATTTATAATTTTAAGCCTATTAATTCAGTTTTTTTTTTAAACAATGAAGGATCAAGAGCCAAAAATTAGACACATTATTTGATTAGAGTAGATAAAATTTGTATAAAAACTATTTTATCCTAAAATTTTATATAACTACTAAAATATTGTTTTGTGAGTTGTCTAAGGTGTTTAGAAAATTTATTTATTTCATTATCAAACAAATGGCAAGGTCTACTTTTGTCATTACTACTATATTATTGATATTTTATCAACATCATAGAATAACAAAAAAAAATCATGTGTGGTCCCATTTTTATAGGACAAAGGGGGAGTATCTCAATTGAGAGATCTCTCTAGAGTTGCCTTGTTTATTTTTATTTGATTACAATTTTATAATGGAAAATATTGGTTCAAATAGTATACCCAATAGTCTAATTACTATCTTTTAAGTTTAAAAAATCAATTATTGGTGAGGTAAGATGAAGACTCCACTAAAATAAATATATTTGTGGGAAATTATTGAAAATGGGTATACATAACTTACAGATATGAATGTTTTGAATGATACATAAATAAGAGAATATAGATAAAATGTAAAAAAGGAAAATAAGGCTTTATTGTATATTCAAGTTAGAATTAAAAAAACCATATTTCCTAGAATAAATGGAGTTGATCACTCTAAATATGCATGAAATATAATTTTTTATGATTATCAAGATGTACAAATTTCAAAGTTACAAACTTTGCAAAATAATCTTGAAAATATCAAAATGTCAAATAGTGAATTTTTTAATGAATTTTTGACAAAGATAGAAGGCATAGTTAGTCAAATGAATGTATTAGGAGAAGATATATATGACATGCATGTCATTGATAAATTTTTGAGAATCATCACCCCCAATTTGAAATGTTGTTTCAATAGTTGATATTTCGAAAGATCTCACAACCATGAAGATAGAAAAGCATTGTGTGATCTTATTAATTGTAGAATAAATAATGAAGAGCAGTGAGGAGAGTCTTAAATAATAATTTTCCTCTAGAATATAAATTAGAGGTTAAGGAACCCAATTTTTTTTTAAAACTATAATATAAATGAATCAATATGATAACATAATAATTTTAGAGGCATATAAAGAGGCAATAATTTTAGAGGAAGCAGTGGTAATTTCAGAAGAAGCAATGGTAACTTCAGAGAAAGGATTGGTAATTTTAGAAGGGGGGATAAAATGAATGTTTTAGTATTTTATTGTAATAGGCTTGGACATTAATAATTATATTTTTGATCTAAGAAAGAAGACATGGAGAAAAATAATGCTCACAAAACTATTAAAGACAAAATAAATTTGTTTATTTCTTGCTTCAATACAAATGCAAGTAATAATACTACCTGGTATATTTATTATGGATGTTCTTATCATATGAAATTTAGTGATTATTTTTCACCAATTTGGATGAGTCATAATATCATCATTTTACTAGGAGATAATTAATCTCCTAAAACTAAAGGCAAAGGCATTATTGTAGTTATAACAGATGATGGTGAGGTAAAACACATCAATGAAATTTTATTGGTTCATGAACTAAGTAAAAAATCTATTAGTTTTGGGATAAATGTTGTAAGAAAATTATTAACTGACCTTTGATGAAAATGTGTAATTTTTTAGGGACAAACTTAAAAATAGTGTAGTCGTGTAAAAATTTAAGATGACTACTGATAGAATGTTTCCTCTTTATTTTTCACAAGGAAATCAAGCATTGAAGGAAAGTGAGATGAATGACAATAGAATTTGGCACCAAATATATGTACATCCTAGTTTTAGTGGGTTACTTTCTCTTAATAAATTAAAAATGTTTGAATTACTTCCCTACATTGAAAACATAAATGGAGTATGTGGAAAATGTGTTATGGGGAAATAACATAGATCAAGATTTCTAATATGAAAATATAGAAAAGCTAAACAACCTCTTGAGAAATTTAATATAGACTTTTGTATTCATATGCAAACTATTAATTTGAATAAGTTAAATTAATTTCTAACCTTTATTAATGATTACTCAAGAAAAACTTGGGTATATTGCTTGACTAAAAAATCAAATGTATTTGAAAATTTTGTAGAGTTCAAGAAGTTGGTTGAAAAATAGAGTGAAAGGTACATCAAAATTATTAGTTAAAAAAATAGAAGTGAATATAAGTCAAATTAGCTTCAATTTTTTTTCATAAATCATGGAATCAATATGCAATTAATTACTTCCTATACTCCACAAAAAAAGAGTATTTGAAAGGAAGAACAATAACATTGTTGAAAAGGCAAAGAGTGGGATGAAAGAGAAAAACTTGGATAAAAGTTTTTAGGGAAAAGTAGTAAATACAATGGTATGTATTTTAAATATAAGTCTTACAAATCTATAAAAATGAATTACTCATTAATAATCATGGACTAGAAATAATCCAAGTATTGATCACTTAAGAGTATTTTGATGTGTTGATTATGCACACATACAAAAGGAAAAACTATCCAAATTAGATGATAAAGGCATAAAGACCATTTTAATTGATATGGCTCAAAAAATAAGGTATATAGGTTGTATGATCCCATAAGTAATAAAATTTTAACTCGGAGTGATGTGATCTTCAAATAAGAGGAAGAATATACTCAGAATCAAAGGAAAAAAGTTGTGATTGATGGAATCAAAGAAGCACTTGAATCTTCTAGTATGGGAGAAATAAAATTTCAAATAAAGATATAAAATAATCACCCAAAAACTCAAATATTAGATAAAAATTTTGAATAAGAATAACAAGGTCACAATAAAAAGTGAACTATGCATAATGTCATAAGTTATGAAATATGATGAGCCACAGAGTTTTGAGGAAGATAAAGAAAATGAAGTGTGGGTTGAAGACATGAACAATGAAACAAAAATAATTGAGAGACATAACACATGGAAATTTTTACAATTACCTTTGTAAATAATTTATTGGTAAAAAATGGGATTATAAGACTAAGGATAAATTATATGGCACTATTGATAATTTTAAATTTAGGCTTATCACTAAAGGATACACTTAATAGGAAGGTATTTACTATATTGATACATTTTAACTTGTAGCAAGGATGGACACCATGAGAATAGTATTAGATATTTCATCTTAGTAGGGTTAGACTATTTATTATATGTATGTAAAGAGTGGATTCTTTAATGAATACATTAATGAGGAAGTATATGTGTAACAACCTAGAGGCTTTGAAATAACTTCTAATGAACATTATGTTTACATACTGAAAAAGTCTTTGTATGGTTTTAAGTAGGAACCTAGAGCATGGTATTCAAGGATATATTCATGTCTATATAAGAAAGGTTTTATCAAGACTCAGTGAGATTCTAATTATTATATCAAGAGTGTAGGTAATTATATTTTTATCTAGGTCCTCTATGTGGATGATCGTATCTATACTAGGAACAATATAACTTTGTTTGCATAGTTTAGAGAAGATGTGATTGTATTATTTGAGGTGACATATTTTTAGATAGATGCACTACTTTTTTATATATAAGTATAGTAAAGGGAAGATGGAATATTCATGTGTCAAAAAAATATGCTTCAAAACTCTTTCATAAATTTTAGATGAAGGATTACAAATCAGTTTCAAAACCTATTGAATTTGGGCTTAATTTGTCCACTACAAATAAATCAGATTGAGTAGATCCCACTCTATACAAATAATTGATTTGCATATTGATATATTTGACTAATACTCAACTAGATATCACATAAGTAGTGAGTTTGGTATCTAGGTTCATGTTAGAACATAAAGAAACACATTAGAATATGGTAAAGAGGATTCTCAAATATATCAGAGAGACGTTGAATTATGGACTCAAATTTTAGTATTCAAATAAAAATATATTGATATGATATATAAACTCATATTGGGAAAGTTATCATAATAATTATTGTTATACATTTAGTATCGGTTCTATAATATTTTTTGGGAAGACCAAAAAACAATTGACAATATCTCTTTCTATAGTAGAAGTAGAGTACCAAACTATAAAATCAATAATTTGTTAGACAATATTATTGAGTCAAATGTTAGAATATTTTCATCATTTTCAAAAAATATTGACCTTGTTATATTGTGACAATAAGAATATTATTTAGATGACAAAAAAAACATTTTTTCATATCAAGACTAAGCATATTGAGATTTAACTCATTACATCAAAGAGTTGGTTCAACAAAGACATATTGAGATGGTGTATTGCAATATAGAGGATTAGTTAGCATATATTTCAATGAAGCCCTTAGCTCATGAAAGGTTATATAATTTAAAATAGTCTCTTTAATCTCTTCCCAAAGGTCATTTTTTTGGGAGAATGAAGTAAATAATTCCAATTAGGAATATAGATTAACTTTATAATACTTTGACCATATTTAGTTGCATTTTAACTAGAGAATATTTAATTTTTAAGAGAATATCTATTTTTAGTGATTTTTTTGTTTGTACAAGGATCTATAAATATGATTAACTAATATAATAATTGTAATATTTGTGTAAGATATGTGTTAACTTTTGAAGCTATTTTACATTAATAATACTAAGCTTCTATTTATGTGTGATCTACAGATCACTCTGATGCTTTTATTTTTTTCTCAATTTTATTTCAAAATCATATTAATTTTGGTTTATCTAAATGGAACATGGCATGTGAATTATATCTTTAAAATCAAAAGGTTCTTTGTCTCCAAGGAATAATCTTGTAAGGTATCATTCATATATGTTAATTTTCTCCCATCTCTTCTTCTCTTCATGCACATCAATGTGTATTATCCATATCCAATAGAGGATTAGAAACAAGAAAAGTGGTATTCTAAATCTTAGGCCAATCCACTTAAAATTATTTTCCATTGGACCATTTAGGTATTTAATTATTATGATGTTTTAAACCTTGAAGTTAAAAAATAAAGTAGGGTTTTCTATTTTTCAAAAAAGAGGTGAGTTCCCACCATTTGTCTTCATAAGCACTGAAGGCATATCTATAAGTTGCATTGGAAGGTGTTATGTAATAACTGATAATTTGTCTATTATTTTTATAAGTTAATTGATTAGTTGATGTAAATATAATTAATTTATCCAATTAATCAATGATCATATTTTTATATAGGAACTCTACCCTAATATTTACTCTAAGATATTTATCTTCTTTAGTGTAAACCATTAATTCAATCTTATTTCTCAGTTTATTCCTTCAATAAGAGAAGTAAGCCCTCAGTTGAATATCTCTAACAAAAAAATTAGGATTCAATTCATTCTAAAATATTAACACATACCCATGTTGATAAAACTCATATGAAAAATCATTCATCTCAATATAACTAGAAATATAGGCCTTACAAAAAATAGGGGAAACTATTATGTCTATTGATGTGGGTTGTATGCACACCCAAGAAACCTTTATGAGGTAGCCTCTAACATTTTAGGATATAAATGGAGGTGAACTCCACTCTATGGAAATATTTGTATGGTATTAGGTTTTAAAATAACCTATGGTGGAATGGTAGATAACAAAGCAATTATTAACTTGAATGGTTTGGATATGGACGTGAATTATAGATCTACTTGAGATGGATGATGATGGATCTATTCTAAAGTGGGAATGACTAAAATAAATCACAAATAGAGGGAAAGGCAAGTTAAAAAATAGAATTTTTAAATAGAGAGCATATGTTATATCTAATTGGCTTTAAAATGAGGATAAGCACCATAGGTCGATGTTTGTAGCTTATTTATTTAGCACATAAAACTGACAAACATAGTAAAGACACCTGAAGAACAAAATGTAATTAACTAAAATTTATTATCTAAATATTTTTTTTACTAAAATTTTTGTTTCATCTCTCAATAAAATATTATAGCTAACAAATTGAAATCCCCTTCGACAAGCTATAGCTCAATCTTGGATGTTGCATCAAAATAGCCCTTTTACACAAATCTAAAGATTAGTCTAGCAACCTATTTCCTAAAATCAAGATTTATCAAGCTAATTACTACTACATAGTTTTAATTGATATAATATTACTAATTATCCATAAGTTATTCAAAATTGCTATAACACATTAAGAAAATAAACTACTAATTAGAGAAAAGCACGTAATCAATATAACATAAAAAGGAAAGAGACTATCATACAACATAGACTTGTAGAATAAACTAAAGGATTTATTATCTATATTGAATGTAAAAATTTCTCCTCCCTTTTAAATGTAGAAGATACATGTATATATAGGATTGGTATGGGGATACCTCATCTCAAGCCATGCTCAAATTTTCACCACCATTAGGACATCTATCGAACAATCATGCATAGTATACATGCCACGATGTATCCAATCATTCATAAGAGACTAAAATTGTTATAAAAATATATTTTTATAATCAAATAATGTAATTACAAAATAAGTTGCATACAAGGAGGTCATTTTAGTTGTTGACCCTTGGGCTCTAGTAGTCATTACATTTGTAACCAAAGTTGTAGTTGTGGTTATCCATGATGTTTGATAAGTAATTGTTTCTAAAATAGATGATGGAGGTAAGGTATATGGGGATGCCTACTTGCTTTACTAAATTTTCAAGTAGAAAGAGTGTCTCACCTAAAAATACATCTCAATTGATTCCATGTCTAACAGAGATTTTTTGAAGAGTTGGGGTAGTTTATCCATCAATTTTTTATGTTTTTTCAATGCATCCCCATGATCTATATAAAGAGTCTCTATGTTAAGAACCCTGCTTCTATAAAAATTCATCAATTTTTTCAATTAATCCTAGGTATTATATACTTTTCCATTTACCTTTGATTTGAAACTATTTGCTACATTCTTAATAAGGTCTTCAAATATGGCCCTGAGGACCAATTCATCGCTTGGGTTAAACATGCCATTGATTCTCATTTTCCTTAAGATCGTAATTCCCTTGTCCTCATAGCTAATGAGTTGTATAACTAAAATTTGCATCTCTTGATGCCACCTAATCAACATATCTCTTCTAGAATCTATGTAGTTCAAGGCCCATGTTGCATCTAAAGAATTTATTAGGTTTAGATGATCATAAGCCTTATTCCAGTCTGCCTAGACTAAGAAATGGATTTTGACCTCCATTTTATTTATCTTATTATCAAGGGGGTTTACATATCCCCACTTGGGTTTTGACTCCCTCTTTACATTTATTATTAACTAGATAATTTTATACATCTTTTGAGCTACTCCTTGTACATTCTCCATGATGTCCCTTAGAGATTGTATAATACTTATTTCTTGAAGTGCTTCCATGGCTTGATCAAATATTCTAAACATTTATTTTATTACTCTACCTATAGAGTCTAAAAAAGTGTAAGGGTCTTCTACGTAATTGTCAATATAAGAGGGGAGTATTTTATTTTTATTGGTTAAATATATTACATCTTCTCTTTGCTCCAAGTCTACCTTCTTCCGCTCATCCATTATGGTTTTCCTTTTGACCTTCCTCATAGTTTTAGTCTCTCTATCAAAATGAAACTTGACTATTAGCTACTTAATAATGACCAATTCCTACCTAACTTCTTATGCTCATTGCATTTTTTGGATCCATTCAATAATAATCAAGGCAACTAGTTATTCTAAAGGTTATGCCTACTCTGTAGGAGTGGTAGATGGTGATTGTCCTAGGGGAAGCATGGGATTTGGATAAGAGGTTTCTATTTGAGGGAAAGGTGCAATAGTTCTCCTCTAACCAATGACCTTCTTGTGGGGGCATTGTGTCAATTATTAGCTTCACTTTCTCCAACCCCTTCTATGATGTAATGTTTATAGACTCCATTTTGGATGTATGACCAATTGATAGGGCTAATGATTGGATGGTTGGGAGGGAGTAACTAAGGGATCCAAAATGGTGTTGGAGACCAAATCTTCAAAATGCACCTATGTATTAAGTCCAAAATATTGAGGGCTAGAGGAATCAAAGAATGAATATATAGGAGGGGTATTGAGTAAATTATGTAAATAACCTACCATCGATGTGAAATCAACCTTAATAGGGCCTTTTGAAGGTTAGATGAGGGTTCCATAATTTTGATTTCAGTGGTTAGTATCAAGGTTTGAAAATTTGACATTGTAGCAACTATACTAACTAGAATAATAGTAGTTATAACAGTAAATGAGGAATAAGGATCTTGTACACTTACCCCTTGTGTAGTGGCAATCATTAGAATTATTATTTTAGGTGTCATTATTGTCTTAGGAGGTGTTGAGGTTATAGATAGATTCACTGATTTACCATGTGTAAAAGATAAAGGCTTAAACTTTGCTTCATCTCCTTTATCTCCACTTGGGTCTTGAAGAAATGAAATTGAGACTTAACTAGTCGTCAAAATCTCATTGTCACCTGATTGAGCTTCCTCTAGTACCTATTCATCTTCAAAATCAATTTTTATGGTATCACTAATGGTTTCAAGAAATGATTTTTCTATTTTACCTTCCCATTCCTCTTTGATGGACCACTCCTTTTTATTGTCTGACACTCCATGGGTTCTAATATTGTAGACATTTTCTTTTATCTAATCCTTCCTCTAACTTTTCTTGTGAGGTTCAATTTTTTAGAGTGCCTTGAGGAGAAACTAAAGCAGCTACATGTTTCCTATTGTATATAATGGGGGTCCAATAGGATTTAAAGTTGGTGATGGAATGGGTAAACAATAGTAGGTGAATATGATGGAGAATAGGTGGTGATGAGGTTATGGTAGAAGTGATTGATAGGGGTGAACCTAGGGAAGTGGGACTTATCCAAGGGAAGGAGATATTGATGGAGATGGTGGTGAAATGGTTTGGATTAGGGTTATGAGTAGATTTAAACCATACAAAGGAGGAAGGAAAGATGGGAGACTTATCTACTACACTATTATGAGTGGAATTAAAGGCAACATATAGAACAGTCTACTAGGTTGAATTATATCTTTGGGATTATGTGTAGTATTAGCTAGCTAAGGAGGGGTGGAAACTATGGTGGTTACTACAATGTTAGATGGGATGTTGATGAGGCCCATGGATGGTTCTCTATCCTTTTTATTTAGCCTAGGATAGGTATTATTGAGGTGGTTTTGAAACCTAATGCTCCACCTCAATTCTACTAGCATCCTCCTTAGTGATCTTTGCATGAAATTGTATGTGTTGAACAACCACTATGGACATATTTACCTTATTCATTCTTATGTGGACCTTTGTACCATTCAAATCATTCATAAATTCTTCATCACATGGATATGATACATGGCTATAATCAAACTTCACCTTCCCCCTAACTATTTTTAGTTGTATCTTGACCCTTTTTATTTGATCCCATTCCTTGTAAGGTACCTAATTGAAATCATAGTGTGTTATGAATTTTCCCACTAGATAAAAATGCTCCCATATGGAATATTGGATTATACCAATGTTGATGGGAGGTGGATGGATATCTCCTTATTTTGTATTCCTTAATGTAACATCTATAGAATCAGCTAATTGATCTATAATTTCTTTCTCTACCACCTTTTTTGGTACCAATTGGGGTAGATATTTAGAAGGAAGCCTATTTACCTCTATTATGATGATTGTATGGTCTGGATAGAGCCAATAGTAATCAATATTTTCAATGTTTCTCTAGATTTGATCAAACAATCTAGGCATGTCCTTGCCATAAATGGCTTGTATACCATTGGGTAGAAAGTCTTGCTCAATCTAGTCATATTCCTCCCTAAACTTGTGTTTATGAAGAATATTAAATTCATAATAAATTTGGTTCTTAGGATACATAATTTATGGCTCCCAATATTCCTCAAATTTTGAGTGAATATTCCCTGTTATGAAATCTACCAAATAAGACATCATATATAAGTTTCCATTTGGTATGTTTACTGAATTGAGGACTTGGATGATCACATTGGCACTAAGTATCTCACTAATAGTGGTGACTTTAGTGGAAGTGAGGATGGTGTCCTTACTATATAGGCTTTGGGTGAGTGGGATAATGACACATGGTAACATATCGATGCTTTGCTTACCCAAGAGACTTAGAAACTTCTTAGAATTCTTTGATGGTAATGGGTCTATGGGATTATGACACATGGAAGGCTTTCAATGATCTACTTACTTGGGAATTTCATACATTAAAACTTAAATCTTCTAGTCATTGGGTGAGTGGGATTATGACACATGTCAATATTTCATGAATCTTCTCAGTTGGGAATCTTTTTATAAAATTTTAAGTGTCCAAAAAGGTATGGGTTAGTTGGTTGTCACTGAGTTGCATAAAATGTTTAGAACACTGAAGTATGATGCATACTTAATTTTCCATTGGGGATCTACGAGAGAGAGTGAACACCATATGGTAGGCTTTAGTGACTTGTAAAGTGTCTAGGCAAAAAATAATAAAAATTCAAGTAAATAAAAACCTACAAAAGATAAAACACAAAGTGACAACACTTTGACAAACATGTGAGTTGATAGCATGCAAGAGGAAAACCCAATGTACTTTTGGATAAATAATCAAAATTCATGAACTTTTAGGATCTAAAAACTTTGGTAGACATGTGCAAATAAACCAAAGGTTGGATATATAACTCAAGACAAGCCTAAGAATAGATTTGGTTTGTAATAATAAAAGTGTCATCATGTCAATTTAATTTTCATGAAATAAACTTAGGCCACCCTACCAATATGGAGAAATAAGGGCTATTTGTAAAAAGTGGTTCCCTATTTAAAAAATTAAATGGGGGTATGTTGGGAAGTATTTGATCACACTTATATTTTTATTTAGGTATATTTGATCACTCTTTAAGATGTATTGGTCCTCTTTTTTTAAGAATATGAATGGAATAGAGGGTTGGGAACTGCTATGAGTTGGTGTATGGGAGAAAAAAAACTCAGCCCACCAAAATTCCCCATCAGTATCATCTATATCAATGATTATTACCTCTAAACAACTATTAATGTGGAAAGTGTGTTTGATCCAAAGAATAAAAAAGACTGTTAATTTACATGTAATAATGAGATCAACTATTATGTACCTAATAAAAGTATCCAATTATGATATTACCATGGTCTATTTCTTATTGAATACCTAAATTATGGAAGTCTCAAATATAAGAGTGTAAAGAAATAAAAAAAACTTATGAATCAACTAGTTTGCGTGTTTTGCTTAGGCTCTTGCTTCAATTACTCTTCTTTTGGGACATATCCTCATGGATTTAGTAGATAAGCTTAAGATTGTATATGAAGCATAGTACATTGGATATTATTTTGATCATTCAAGAAAGAGTCAATTAGGTTGCTTCGAGATAAAAGATACCTACTCTAGAAAATAGGGAATCTAATTTAAGGAAACAAAATGTTGAAAGTATGAAAGGCTAATCTAGAAGGCCTAGAATGACCCTAATGATAGTGAAAGACAAAAATTAAGAAATAAAACTATGAAATTAGTAAAAATTATTCTAATTTTACCTCTATTGTAGCACCTAGTGTTATTTTGAGACATCCTTAGTGGGATCAGCCATGAAGTAGTGCTTTAAAACTGCCTATTGATTAGGAAGTCTAGATTATTACCTACAAGGTATTTCAAATGAAAGGAATTATTGCCTAATATCTCAGACACTTGATATGGTCCAATCCACAATGGACTAAACTTTTTATGTTGGTTTTTCTTTTTGTGAGCTTTAACCCATAGGAAAACTAGGTCTAAAATCCAAAAGGCCTTAATATAGGATCTTTTTTTGAACCACATTTTAACAAAATCTTGGTGTTTGTTAAATATATGTAGTACTTCAGTCCTTGCATCCTCAAGATAATAATATATACTAAATCTCTTCCATGTAGTCTTGCATAAACTGGTAGGATGGGATTTTGAGTGACATGGAGGAAATATGTTGTTGTACATACACTAATATGAAAGGCAAAGTCTTAAGGGCCTATTTATGTCTTGTCATATCTACCCATAATGTATATTTTAACATCATGTGCCATTTTATTGTTTTGTCCTAAGATAACTTCTTAATTTCATGTATCAAGTTCTTTTTTATAGATTCAGCTACTTTTTTCCCTTGAGGGTAATAGTTTGAAGAGGACTTGATTATTATCTAATTATCATAGTCCCACTCAATGAATTCATTAGATTTAAAAGTTAGGCCATTATCACTAAAAAAAATATATGGGAGTACCAAACCTAGTTAGTATATACTCCTCTAAAAACTTAATGATAATTTGAGGTCTAGAGTTCTTCTTGACCACCACTTTTACCCACTTAGTGTAATAATTAGTGGTGGTAAGGATCAATCTATCCTACTAAAGAATTGGGATTTAATAATTCAATGAATTCAAGACCCCATTGAGAAAAAGGATGACCCTCAATGATAGGGTGTATTGGCATGGCCTCATTACCCTCTCTCTTCCTAAAGACTTGGTATTTATGGTAAGTCCTAAAATGATTGTCAGCATCTCTAAAAATAGTAGGCCAAGAATACCCCATTTTCAAGATCTTATGGGCTATTGTGGTCCTAAAAGGGGGACCACTACCTAGTTTTTTGTGTATGTTGTCTAAGATATATGTAGCTTATTCTCTTGAGACACATCTCATGTATAAGCCCTCATAGTTTTTATGGTAAAAGACTCCCCCTTTTATCATGTAGTGGGTAGACTTGAGCCTAAAATCTCATCTTTGTTCCCTATTCAGCTTAGGGGGTCATGATCACATGAATATATAATGAATGATTTGAGCATACCATTTACCTCCTACCACTTAGACTTCATGAAATTTCTCAATCTAGATGTAGGGATATGTTTTAGTAATGAGTTGGACTATTCCTTAGCCTCTCACCATATTGGCTGGTTTGATCTCCAGATCAAACTCTTATAGTTTTTCCATTCATTTGCTGCTTCTTTCACCTAACTCATTTTTATTGAGGGTGAACTTAGCTACTTAGTTTGGGACTATGGCATAAATTTTGTTCCTAAAGATATAATGCTTAAACTTATTTACAGCCTTGACCAATGCACACATTTTCTTGTCTATCACTAAATAGCTCAATTTTGCATATTTTAAATTAGCACTCATAAAAGCGATTGGGTGTTCACTATCATTCACATTTTGAGTAAGTGTTATAGTATTGGTATGTTCTAAAGCAAAGGAATATATAAATAAATCTTTGTGAAGTCAAGACTAATTAATACTAGAACCTGAGTAATAATTATCTTGATATCATATAAGGAAATCTTAGCCTCAACTATCCATTCTATCTTGGAATCTTTTTTAATCATGGCATTTAGAGGCTTGATAATTTATGCAAACCCAAAAATGAATTTTCATACAAAATTGATTTTACCAAATAATGATTTCAATTATTTTATGCTATTGGGAGGTTTTTGCTTTGAAATGGCTTGAATATACTATAGATTGATGGAAATCCCATCATTGGTGATGATATGGATAAGCAACTTTCCCTCTATGACCCCAAAGATACTCTTATTTAGGTATAGGGATACTCCAAATCTTATGCATATATCAAACAATTTTTGCAAGTAATTTGCATGATCTATTAATTTTTATAAAATATAGTAAGGTCATCCATATAGATGGTGATGCACTTCCAAATAATTCCTTGGAATTTTTAGTCCATAGCTCACTATAAAGTTTCTCTATAATTGATGAGGTAGAAATACATCCTCTTATAAGCATAATTTTCCCTCTTTATTGTGAAGGTCATTTTCATTCTATCTTCTACTTCCACCAACACTTGGTTCTATCCTGAGAAACTGTCTAAGAAAGAAATCATCCTAGACCCACTAATAATCTATATTAATTCATCTAGGGAAGGTAAAGGATAATTATCTTTCTCTAAGGATCTATTTAGGTTTATAAAGTTGATGCATAGCCTGATCTCACCATTTTTATTCCTAACTAGTACCAAGTTTGCTAGCCAAGAAGAATGTCAAATAGGAAGTATGATATTAAAATCTAATAACTTCTAAACCTCAGTCTGGATAAGAGATTATAGAATGAGGTTTACTATCTATAGCATTATCAAAAGGGTTTAGTCCTTTGATTCAGAGGAATAGTGTGGGTTACTACCCTGGGAAAATTTTTTGTAAGTCTCTATCTTTCCAAGTAATCACAAGTATATCTTTCAATTTTTATTTCTCACCTTCAACACAACCTAGGCCAATGTTGACTTACTAAGGGTATTCTTCAATCCCCAAATTCTCTTTGAAAAAATTAGACTGGTTTATCTTTAGTTGTTTTTTATTTTTAGATTACAACTCTATGTCAAATATTCTTTCTAAAGACACCATTCCCATGGGGATTCTATTTTCCTTAATTTTTATGACACCATTATCCCTAAAATATTCTACATACAAACATTAAAAGTCCTCATCTATAATTTCATCCTAAAAATACATAGAATTATTTATGAATTTGATAATATGTTGATCATCCTCAAAGACATAAAAGTTTTCTATATTGTCAAAGATCAAAGGGCAAGGCACCAACTCATGGAAAATTTCTACATCTTAGACTCTTGAAATGGTGCTAAGTTGGTAGCTAAGGTTTCTAGTGAATTTTCCACTCGGTCTTATTCTCTTGGAACAACTCTAATGTTTAAATCCTCAAAGGAATCGATTAGGTCATAGAATCTATGTTTGTATTTCTTTATATATACTAGCTTTCATTGATATTTCTTTTTGATATGGTTGACCACTAGCTTTTAATCACCAAATATCTACAACTACTTGACATCTTGCCTTAATGTAAATTGTAGTCCTAGGATTAGGGCTTCATATTTAACTCAGTTATTGGTGCAAGGGAACTATAATCTATATTTGGCTAAATATTACTTCCTAAATGGATCTATCATAACTACCCCAACACTAGAACCTTATTTAAACTAGACACCATCGAAATGGAGAGTCCATAGCTATGAAAGGCTTTTGAATTCCTTCTTATGAGGCTCATACTTTGTGGTGAATGTATAGACACCAACATGTGAGGATACAAATTTGACCCTCTCATTTTTGGCATTGTACTATATAATCAAGCACTTCATCTTTAGTTCTCTATCAAATTTGATTTGATTAGGCATTCCCTTCCAAGGTATCCATATATGTGAGAAATCAATGGCGATGTACCCATTCAATGTCTTTAACCAATCTTGATTAAGCAGTGAACCATAAGCTTCTAGAATGTTAACTACTAGGTTATTTATTTACTACTGTACACATGGCTTAGAGGCTACTTTTACTTGTAGTTTAATACTTCCCCAACACAAGGTACTGAAGACTTGTCTAGCTATAGGAATACTCTTTTTGACTTATCCAAGATCAGCCCCAGTTTCTTGTAGATAGTTGTAAGTATCATGTTAGTCAAAGCTCCTAAGTTTACTAGATAATTATGAACATTCTTATTAAATATTCTTACCATTAATAAGAAGGGTGGGACCTCAGGCTTGTCTTTGTAAATTATTACATTTGTATGCATATTATTTGACTTGGTAGCTATAGAGGATATTCCAATCAAGGCTTTGAGTAATAGTTCCCTTTGCTTAATGTTCTAGGCTAATTCATGTAGATTGATATTAGCCCTGATCATATTCATGTATTATACAATGTTATATCCCCATTTGCTTTTTGATTTAGTGGGTTATATCTAATCTTTTTCCTTTAGGGGAGTTGGATTGTTACCACTGATTGGATCTAGAAGAGTAATGACATTGTTTTGAGGAGATATAGAAGTAGTAAGAGGTTGTTTCTCAAATCATCCTTTGAAACTACTAGAATGCATAGATATTATATGTGTTATCTTTTATAACATTCTTATTTTCCATAGAGAATGGAAAGTCATAGATATTAAATACCATTATTGTGTTGGGGTGACTTGAAGTGTCATAAGGAGATGGCTCAAGTGGATTTTCTCTTATATCTTTTCTATTTATTTCTCTTTGAAATATCTCAAAGGATGTTCAAAACTCTATGCAATCTAGTTCTACATGATTGGTTGTACTATGAACTTTGCACCAATTAGCTAATGCTACCTCTAAGATGTTTATCTCAATGATCTTGTTATATGGTTTCTTATTATTACTCCCTAGTCTAGTGAAGGTCTAATTTTACCTCTAGTAACCAAAAATCTAATTAGTTTTAGGCCACCAGTATTTTACATACACTTCTACATAGTCAAGAATTCATCACTCAATTTATATAGCATCCTTTGAATGGTGTATTTTTCATTTTTATTAGAATTAGTAATAACACATTTGGTGTTGGAATCATTGATTAGAATTAAATATTGACCTTTATGCGGATTAGTTTTTTAGACAGGATTATTCTAGAAACATAGACTCTATATAGGTATACCATGAGACAAGAGAATTTGCATATGGATTAGGGTCCAATTATGGCCATAACATTTTGATTAGTATTTGGGACTAGATTTATCATGGGATAAATTTTATAAAAATTGGGTCTCACTAAGCCTTGTGACTAAGGGTTCATTTATATTTCAAGCTCTATAGCCTCATCATATTCATGGTTCAAATCAACAACTATGGCTACTCTTCACAAGAACACGATAGTTATAATACCTAACACATTTTTTTACATCTCAAGAGTTAATACAACATTTAGCTTATAATATTTGTCTATTTGGCTATACATTTTTATAGTATCACATTAGATGCCCTGATGGATTCATTAGACTCTCTTTTCATTCTATCAAAGAGCTAGTACACAATGTTAGGCTAGTGACTTGGACAAACTATCCTAAAAAGGTGGAATAGCACTCATTTTAAGATCTAATTGAGTCCTTAGTTTAGATCAAAAAACAATTATTAACCTAGATGGTTTGAATATGGATGTAAATCCTAGATCTACTTGAGGTGGACAATATGAATCTATTGTAAATTGGATTTGACTCAAATAAACAACAAATAGAAGGAAAGGTAAGGTAGAAAATATAATCTAACAAAAAACATGTGTTCTATTTAATGGATTTAGAATAAGGACAAGAACCATCGAATAATGCTTGTATCTTGTTATTTTGGCACACAAAACTGACAAACATAGTAAAGAGGTCTAAAGAACAAAATGCAATTAATTGAAAGTTATTAGCTAAAAAATGCTATTACTAATATTTTTGTTACATCTATAAATAAAATATTATATCTAATAAATAAAAATCCCCTTTGACTAGCTATTGCTTAGTCTAGGAAGTTGCATCAAAATAGCACTTCTACACAAATCTAAAGATTAGTCTAGCAAACCTACTACCTGAAATCAAGATTTATCAACCTAAAATTTCTAATACACATTTTTAATTGATAGAATCATACTAATTATCCACAATATATTCTAAATTACTATAGCACATATCAATAAGCTAAACTACAGTTAGATCAAAACACATAATCAATATAAGGAAAGAGATAGTCATACAACACATACTTGTAGAACAACTCGAAGGATTTCTTATCTATATTGAATTTAAAAAATTCTCCTCCATTTTAATTGTGGAAGATACATGTATATATAGACTTAGGATGGGGATGCATCATATCAATCCATGATCAAAGTTTTACCACTATTAAGACATCAATCGAAGAGTCATGCATAACATACATGACCATGACATATCCAATCATTCATAAGAGACAAAAATTATTATGAAAATATTCTATTATAATAAACTAATGTAATTAAAAATAAAATTCCCTATAATTAGGCCATTTTAGTTATAGACACTTGGGATCTGGTAGTCATTGCATTTATAACCAGAGTTGTAATTGTGGTTATCCCTTGCATTTGAGAAATAGTTCTAATCTAAATAACTAGGGGATATAAGGTACTCGAGGATGCCTACTTTCTAGCCTAAATTTGGAAGTAGAGAGCATGGATCACCTAAAAATCCATATCAATTGCTTTGAATTCCAATAGAGGTTTTTTTGAATACCTTAGGTAGTCTATCCATCAATTTTATATGTGTTTTCAATGCAGCCCCAAGCTCCACATAAAGAGTCTTTTGTTAAGGACCTTACTTCTATAAAAATTCAACTACTGCAAGTCATCCTAGGTCCCATATATTGTGCCCTCAACCTCTACTTTGAAATTATTTTTTGTAGTTTGAAGAACGTCTTCAAGATGGTCATGAGGACTAATTCCCCACTTGGGTTAATCACGCCACTGATTCTCATTTCCCCTAGGATTGTAATGGCTTGTTCCTCATAGCTGATGAGTTGTAGAACTAAAATTTGCATCTCTTAATGTCACTTAATGAAGTTATCTCTCTTATAAGATATGTAGTTTACATCCCATGCCACATTTGGAGCAATTATTAGGTTCAAATGATCATAATCCTTGTTTTAGGCTTCTTGGCTTAAGAAATGGAGTCTATCCTCTATTTTATTCATCTTATCAGCAAACAGGTATACATCTTCCCACTTGGTTGTGACTCCCTCTCAACATTTCTTATTAACTAGATAATGTCATACATATTTCAAGCTACTCCTTGCACATTATCCATGATGTCTTTTAGAGGCTATATGGTATTTATTTATTGTAGTGCCTTTATGCCTTGATTGAAGCCTCTAAACATTTTTTATTACTCCCACTACATAGTCTACAAAAGTATAGGGGTCTTCTATGTAATTATCAATATTAGAAGGGATAATTTTCCTTCTCTTGGTTAAAGAGACATCTTCTCTTTACTCCAATTCTACATTTTTTCCCTTACCCATTATGGTTTTCATTTTGACCTCATCATAGTATTAGTCTCTCTATCAAAATGAAACTTGAGTATTGGCTAATCAATAATGATCAGGTCATGCATGCCTTCTTTTATTCATTGCATTTTTTGGATCCATTAATGGAATTTGGTTATTATGAATGTTTTGTCTACTCTATAAGATTGGTAGATGGTGATTATCCCAGGGAAATCATGGGCTTGGGATAATAGGTTTCTAGTTGAGGGAAAGGGGGAATAGTTCTCCTCCAACCAATGACCTTCTTGGGGGGCACTATGTCAATTATTAGCTTCACTTTCTCTGACCCCTTTTATGATGTAATGGTTATAAAATCCATTTGGGATGCATGACCAATTGGTAGGATAAATTAAGTGTATTTTTTGGAGGGGATAACCAATGGAATTAAAATGGTAGTGGAGACCAAATCCTCAAAATGCACTTGTTTATTGAGTTTAAAAGACTGAGGGCTAGAGGAATCAAAGAATGAATAGGCAGGAGGGGTATCAAGAATTTTTTTAAAATAAACCATAATCAATGTGAAATTAACCCTATTAGGGCCTTTAAAATGTTGGATAGGAGGTTTCACAATCTTGATTTCATAGATTAGGACTGGGTTTACAAAATTGGAATTGTAGTAGTTGTACTAACTATTGATCAAATTTTACTGTGTAAGTTAAATTTGGACCCCTATAGATAAAAACTTGATTTTTAGATGTTTTAGGGGTATAATATTTTTTCATGTGGTATTTTATAGTCCATTTGATGTAATTTGATGTCTTTTTATCCTTATTCATGGTTTAATTAGTTTGTATGCCATTTTGAGTCACTTAATAGACATTTAGGGGTCATAAATGCAAGTGGCATGGTTTTAAATGTGTCCAAGTGTCCTTATTTCATTTCAAACATCCAATAAATCATATTACCTATCAATAAGGTCAATCTCATCTAAAACTTACAAGTTATCTAACTGAAGATCAAGTAATCAACTAAAAAAAGGATGAGTTTGGCACTTGTACGGCCCATGAGGGAATGTGACACATGGGATAATGTCATATAATGTTTCGTCATCTTCCTTAGACTCATATCAATGCTTTATATTTTTTATATGTGCTAAAAAATGTCCAAAATTGTTCTTATCCTTCTTCACCCTTCTAGACACATAAAAATGGTCAGCAAGTTCATGCTTGGTACAACCAGTAGAAGAGGTCTCAAATGAAATACCTTTAGGGGTGATACTAAACTCAAATAGAATAATTTACATAAAAATAGTTCAAATATTTTTCAACCATGCTTTATGAACCATCTCTAACAAGTTGACTATGTTTTTTTGCTCACTATTTCTTGCACCCTAGAGGTTTGGATCTAGTTTAGATAGGTCTATACAATCTATTTGATGATGTTAAATCCATATTATGTTATCTCTCTTATAAAATTATATTCATGCTTAGTTTCATGTTTCTTTGTGTTTTTATAGGCAAGTCATCTCATGTTGGAGGGAGGTGTCACCATGTGAGGTCTCAGTTAAAAGTTCCTTGTTTGCAAAATGTTTGGTTCTTTGTAGAGGTCTCATGGTAATGGGATGAAATTTTCCCCATGCATAAAGTAAATATGATCACCTTATTCCATTCTTAGTTTCATCACACCATTATTTGATAAAATTTTTAGTCTTACTATTCTCATAGTCAACTCTCCACTCACTCGCACTTGCAATCACATGTATGAGACTTGCCTAGCTTGTTTATGGGATTGTAATGTGGGTGTATCAATTTATTAAATTCATCATGATCTGAATATATTTCATTTTAATGTTTAATTAAAATTCAAGGGTGGTTTCAAGCTCATTCACTACAACAACTAGTCACTAGTTATCCCTACTTGTTCTGTAACAAGTGTTTGCAAGAAGATATCACATTGGAATAGATGTTTTGAGACTTATCTCAAGATACCCATAGTGACAAACATATATTTAAGGGACTGTAAATTATTTTAATTTTGTACATGATATCATTCATATACACACATTATTCTAATTCTATCCATTGCCTATATACAACTCAAATGCACCTACAAGAGTCTCTCCTTGATGATGTCATGTTGAGATGGAAGATTTGATAAGTGTTTCAATATTTTAGATTTATAGGATTGAATTTGATAACTTGGTAAGGGATTAAAATTTATAAAAATAGCACACATATTTTATAATATATAAATTTTCACTCACTACCTGTAAATGAAATATGAACCTATAAGTGGCATTGGCAGAGATATGGAGGTACTTGTATGGAGAATATTGGATAAGTTAAAACTTTTTTGAAGTTATAGTATGCTATTTATAATCATGGTAGACTCATGTGGAATGATAGGTTGGAAAATTGGAGTGAATAACTACTTTTAAAAGGCAATGACTGAGTTTAGGGACCTTATCCCTAAATTAAGAAAATAGAGGTCTAGGCCATTTGGTTAATAGCATACAATAAGGTTACAAAGACTTTTGATGCATATTTATGACTAAACATTGAAGCCTCCATACAAGAAAAGATATATGCAAAGGTTGAAGGATATATGACTAGTGGAGGTTAGTTTTTTAAAGGCTCAAAGTTTTCTTTTTATACACTAAACTCAGTCAATAACATCTATAGGATTTTGAGTCTTTAAGCAACCTTATTTTCCAAGATTGGTAGTCTAAGACATATCTTCATGATGCAATGACCTTATCAATTGAAAAATTATATCAAGGAACATAAGTATCACTTAAATATTATGATATAATAAATTTCAATCCTATTCACACTTATAGGTTTCCTTTGCATCACAAAATGTGTACCTACAAGCTAGCTATAGGGTTACCATGAAGAATGGGCTATATAGATTTGATAACAAACCTCACTCAAAGCATAAAATTAATATTTATGGACAAATAATGGTGTGTATAGATCCCATAGGGACATTATACATGCACATAAGGCCTAATTTAGATATAAACACCTATAGGTAAGGGAATTATATAGATAGGGTTAGCTTACCAGTCAAGACTAACTAAGTAAAGATAGGTTTCAAGGTGCAAGCATGGATTATGAGAATTTGATAAAAAATTTAATGTCCTAATAATTTTTTAAATCAACTTATTATAATCTCATTATGGACATAAATTAAAGGAAATATCTTAATCAAGTACCTACAGTCCACATGAGAAAACCCTGCATACTCAGTCTGCCTAATCAAGAAATGATCAAGTCACTTTGAAATAGTAATTAAAACATGAGTATCAAGCATGTATAATGATTCCCCACAAGTTATGTGATAATATATTAATGATTATGGCATGAAATCAAGATAAATGGGTTTTTCAAGGGCAATACACAATCAGTTTATGATTGTCATACACATAGTCTGACCTCCACAAGTTTGCCTTAGAATTTGAAGAAGTTAAGGGATTTTTTGATCTAATAAAGGGAAATTTTTTTTATTAATAGTGTCTAAATAAATTTTATAATCACCTCCAATATCCATTTGGTCTAAGGAAATAGGGTAAGTACCCTTTGTTTTGTCTCAAACATAAGATACTCTCCTTAAGTGTAAACTAGCAGGTTTTGAAGAATAAAGTGGAAAAAGTGGACAAAAAGGTAATGAAACCTTATGAAAAAGTGTGTAAATATGTATCATGCCTATTAAAACATGATTAATAAATAATATAGGATATAATCTCAATATAATGGTCTAAATCATCAAGGTTATAGACAGGCCTATCTGGCAGGGTTTTGGACTAATATCCAAATGAGGGGTCAATGTCATTTCTAGCCTTAGGTGGGAATTATATCCTATTTTATCTTGTTTATTAGGTCACTATATAGGTCTTAAAGCCTCATTTTTGTAAATAAATCATAAAGGATCCTTTTTATGGATTATATCTAATTCAAGCCTATAGGAAATGAAGGTCAAATCTTGAGTAAACAGTTTGAGATGCTCATATCTCCCTTGGCACTTTTCATGGAGATAAAAAGAGTTTGGGGAAGTTGATAGGGGTATTGAAGATCATCCTTGTGAAATTTTTTTTCAGTTCCAATGTCAAAGATTTATGAATGAACCTTAAGAGTAGAAATGACCTAAAACCCTTACCAAACCCTGGATAAACACCTAAATGAGAAAACAAGAATCGAGAGCTATCCAAATGGGATGAAATTACCATGAAAGTGGTTTTAGGTTTTATAGGACTCTTCAAGGTTCCTCCTCATAAAATCTTTTTCTACCTTATCTATATGGATAGGGTATAGAAATACTTTTCTTGAATATTTTATGCATTGTGTAGGGTCTAGGAGGTTTTAAGAGATGAAATAAACTTTGGAAAGAATATATATACTTTAAATAACCCACTATGGTAATTTAATGATTCATAAAAAATCCTAAGTGTGCCTACCAGGGCTCTCATCTCAACCAGCTTGAATTGGCATAGTGAACATGATAGTGAGAAGGGTGAAAACTTCTAGTGGAAGTCTTTTTAAGGTGTGTTTGATGCCTCTAAGGAAATGGAGAGTATTAAAAACTGTAATAAACTCCATTTTATATTTTTTCATGAGAAACTAATGCCATTTTTGATCCAAGTGTGCAAGTTGTGTGAAAGAGGAGTTTCTTTGACTGCAAGCAATGATGGCTCACTTTTAGAGGAATATAAGTGATTAATAATGAAACCAATCAATTTATAAGTATGTATGAACCCATACCTATTATTAAAATCATTATACCTATCCCTATTTAGTTTTGGGATGCTCTAATAGAGCTAGATGATGAAGGTAGTTTTTTGAGCCAACACAAGGACTTTTATGCCACTTTTTAAGAGTTTCATGCTTTGGATGGACACTTGTAATTTTTAACCTTGAATGGTTAGTTTCACATCCTATTCTCATGCACATTTATTCCATTCTCTAATAATTTCAAGTGTCTAAGTGACCTTTGGACTTCCCTTTTCTCACTCCTCTTCTAAATGCTATAAGTAGTGATTTTTTGGGCTCTTTTGAGCAACCTCTATTGGTTAATGGTGAAACCCTATAAAATTTTATTTTTGAATTTCTATTTAAGAAATAATTAATTTAAGTTTATTACTTAAATTATACATAATTGAGTTTGGTTTCAAATCTTGTTGATCTTGTCTAGTAAAAGATTGTCTTTTCTAGCATGTTGTCTTTGATTGTCCACCAAGTATGTAGAAGAGTAATTGTTTCAATTCTTTGTTAGTTTTATTTATTAATGTATGAGATTTTTTCAAGTTTTATATTATTTTATCCTCCAAATTATCATTAAATATCCCTCCTAAACATCAATATGCCTTTTGAACCTAGCATATGAAATATTGATGTAACAATCTATCTTGAGTTGTGAATTGTGTGGAAGAAGCTTTGATTTTCTCTAAGTAATATAAGTTCAGTCAATAGGAGGAAAATCATTATTTTTGCATCACCTTTTATATTTTTTATTTTGTATTCTTAACCCTTTTCATGTAAAGTTGATAAGTAACAAAGTACTTCAAAGAGTGCATCAAGGGAACTATCCCTTCTAGAGATTTATCTCACATATTGGTTACCCACAGATTTTGAGATGTTTCCATTTTTCCACTTGGATGAAGAGATATGAGATATCTCCTCAAGGGGTGAACATATAAGTGACAATATTTTTTGGCATGCCTGGTGGGACTCTAAGTCCTAGATGATTGTCTAACATTATTGTTAGTCTTGGCATATTTGTAGTTAAAAGAACATCTATATTCAGTACCTAGAGACTCCATTAAGTTTTCAACTCTTTGGTTGTTGATCAATACTTATTTTCCATTCCAAATGTGACCAATAGGTCTATTGCTAAAGGTATACCTTTTGATTTTGTGTAATTACCTTATTATTCTATTAAAAGGTTCAAATTTGTGAATACTCATCCTTATTCAAGGGAGTTGGTTTTTAAAAATTCCAAATTTATACTTAGTTCAACCCCTAATACTCAAAATCTACTTTCCAATATGGCTATAAACCTTCCTTTTGTATCCTTCACTGGATCATGTCCTTTGAATCTTGCCCAATATGACCAAATTATTTAAGCAACCCTTAAAAGTATTCCATATTTTAGTGGGTGAGGTCCTATTACTCCCATTGAAAACATTATAAGCATGGAAAACTTATAAAAAATACATAATATCACTCAATATAATGTATCCATCATGTTATTGGAATTATCTTTCAAAGGGAAAGCTTTAGATTGGTATGGAACTCTACCTCATGCTTCTATTGTTTCATGGGATGAACTGGGAAATATATTATCTAATAAGGTTGAAGAGAAGAGTGATTATTTGTCACTAGCTGAGCAATTGACTACTATCAAGAGGGCTCCTCAAGAGTTCATGCAAGATTTTAACTCTAGATTTCAAAAGACATGGGATAAGATCCCATCCCTTGTGAGACTTACTCCAAATTATGACTTCTTGTATTACCTAAAAGTATTGAATAGTGATATAGCCATGATGATCCAATCCATGGGTGGGAATACACTACCTAGTGCCTATGAGATAGTTATTAATGCTGAGAATTATATTTTTCAAGTAGGGAAGGTTGATCCTTAGCCACCAATGCCATTGTTTCCTGATTTGTAACCTCCTAGTCAAATTGCATTACATACCTTGGCTCCTTTGCCTAATAGTCAAGAAAAGTCTACCCTTTTCCTACCAATGATATTTATGAATTCAATATTTTGCCTCAAATTTTTACTAATAAATTGGTTGCTCTAAAAAGATAACAAGCTTAAAATTACAAGCCTTATCAGTCCTACAATTAGTTTGGACAAGCAAGTAAGCCTCCTTTTCAAGGTGATACTCAAGGACAAGTTCAAATTACTCAAGGTATACCTTACCAAAGTTTCAATCCTAATGCCCCATCATCTTCTATATATCTTATTCCTACTCAAAACAATTTTGTTCAAGAACAACCATGCTACCCTTCCCATGACTAAAATCAAGGCCAAGTAGCATATGCCAATAAAATACCTAGTCAAACCATGATAATGCAAGGTATTCAAGTACCTCAAGTTCCCAATTTTTAGGTTCCAATGAAAAATAAAATGAAAAATATACAAAAAAAACTTGATTCTAATCTTATGAATCATCTAGAGGGAGAGTTTTGTGCCATCAATTAGTTGGGAAGTTCAAATAATGTGAATGCTAGTGTGTCCTCTAACACTAGATCTAAGAAGAGGGTTGTTTAAGAGACATAAGAGATAACTCAATGACCTATTTTAACTCCTCCATCACCCCAAATTTTATGTGGGTCTTTAGGTGCATGAAAATCATAAATCTCAAAATTCAAGACCAGTTCCTACATATCCATCTTTACATACTAAACCACAAGGTACTAGTGCTTCCAAAGAGCCATTTAAGATGAAAAATTATTTTATTAATGTTGTGGATCAAATTAGTAAGTTACGTATGAATATTTAATTATGGTACTCATTGGAAATACTGGGATAAAAGGATTTGCTTGGACTAAGTAAACTAGTTGGACCAGTAAGGACTGAAACTGTTGTTTTGGTGAATGGAACTCAGCCCATTGATGGACAAGTAGAGGAAACTAATAAAACTCATTTTTATCTATCCTTAATCATTTATGATTTTTTATTTCACAATTGTATCATAGATAGTGGGGCTAATACTTTAGTTATGCCCAAGTCAATAGTGGATGAACTAGAACTCAAGTATGAACTGATGGCTAAAGGAGTTCTTCAATTGGATGGATCACAAGCAAAGACCTTGGGAGTAGTCAAGAATTTAAATTTTATTTTACATACTTTTCCTGCTTTATCCATACCTCATGATTTGGTTGTTGTATATTTACCCCCATACTTTACTCTTTTTTTGTCAAGAGAGTTTATAGCCAAGATAGGTGGATACTTGGTAGCCAATTGGTCATATATGCTTTTTAGAAAAAAGTATGGTACCAAGGTAAAGATTGAATCAAAAATTATTCATCACAATAATTTATAACCCTACATTCCTAAGATTTCAAATGTCAACTATGTTATTCTTGATGAGGAAGAATTTCACATGGATCAATCTCCAACTTCTTCTCTTGAAGGAGTTTCTGATATACATCTAGATGAATGGGGAGCTGAATAATATGAACATGATCCATAAAATTTCATAGAATAATCTGGTCTTAGAGTGTATTTTATTCATGAATAATACTCTTTCATGACAAATTTGATGAATCCAAATAAGACTATGGATGGTCTATGGAAACCCTATTTTTATGGATCAAGAAGCAAGATTAGATCAGGTGGTAGAGCAATGTTAGTATCTCCATACAAGTAAATCTATTACTATACTTTTATATTTCACTTTAGTTGTACTTTTAATGTGATATAATATGAGGCCGTCATTCATGGCCTTGATTGGGCTAGAAAGAGAGGTGTGAAATAGTTACAAGTTTATGGTGATAGTGAGTTGGTTGTGAATTAATTGAGAGGTCAAAATGTGACTAAAAACTCTCTGCTTAAATATTATAATCATAGAGTGTGGTATATTATATAATATTTCCAAGATTTCAAAATTCAATCTATACCAAGAGAAGATAACAAACATATTGATAGGTTGGCATCCATTAGAGCTCAGTTTGATATTCCAAAAGGGATAAGAGATGACAAGAACCAACCTCATGTCAAAGTGATTGTAAGGCCTTCACTACTTGATAATTTCACTATTGGAAAGTATTTGATAGTGACCATCGAATAGATATTTTTATACAAGAGGAGGCTACGTTTTCCTCAAAGAACCAGTCCAAACTACAACAACAATATGGAGGGCATAGAAGACAAATAAGTTCCCTAAGGGCTTAGTCACACTTAAGAGTATTTTTAATGATGATGATAAGTTAAAGGAAAGGGTAAGAATTTTTAATAAAAAATAAAACTATGAAAGAGTAAAAATATTAAAAGATAAGTTTCTTGCTCTTGAGAAGGTATGTACTAGTGAAGAAAGGTATGCTTTCATTGAATTATGCAAAGAATTTTCTAATACCTTTACATGTGAGTAAAGTGATTTAAAAGGATTTGATCCAAATATATATAAACATACCATAGATTTAGATGATAATTCAAAGCCTATAATGCAAAAACAAAGGCTAATCAATCCTAAGATTGAGTCTCTTATGAGAAAGGAGCTTACAAAGTTGATTGAGTCTAAAATCATTTTTCCTATTAAGCATTCATCTTGGTTGGAAAACTTAGTCTAGGTAAGGAATAATAATGGGGAAATCAGGTTATATGTTGACTTTAGATATTTTAATAGAGTTTCCTTGAAGGATCATTATCCCCTTCCTTATATTGAGAAAATTTTATAAGTTGTGGAAGGTGGTGAAAGGTTCTCACTCCTTGATGGATATTCAGGATATAAACAGATTATGGTAAAGGAAGGAGATCAATATAAGACAGCCTTTACTACTAAATGGGGCACATATGATTATATGAAAATGATTTTTGGTTTGTCTAATGCTGGGGAAGCCTTTCAATGTGCAATGGCTATGGCTTTTCAAGGTATAATAAATGATATAGTGTTGGTGTATCTTGATGATATCACAGTCTTCTCCAAGGATGAAAAGGATCATTTGAATCATATTAGGAAGATTTTTTAGAAATTTAGAGATATTATAATCTCTCTTAATCCAAATAAGTGTTTTTTTATTGTCCATGAAGGGAAACTTTTGGGACACATTATTTCAAATAAAGGTCTATCGATCATTGCAATCTTGGCATTGACTTTACCTAAATACAAGAAAGGTTTGCAAAGATTCTTCAGAAAAATCAATTTTATAAGGAGGTTTATTCCTAATTTTTCTAAATTATTCAAGCCTCTAACCTCTATGCTAAGGAAATATGAAGTGTTTACTTAGACAAGGAGAAGGAAAGAGAGTTTCGAAGAGATCAAGCAAGATATTGCTCAAGCTCCAACTTTTGAAAGTCTTGATTTCTCAAAGGATTTACACTTGTATAATTTTATAAATGAATAAGTAATATCTTCCATGCTCACTCAATAAAATGAACTTAGAGCAGCATATTTCCTTGTTTAGTCAAGGATTGGAAGTCTATAAGGTAAGGTACACTTATGTAGAGAAGCAAGTACTTTCAGTTGTTAGAAGTCTAAAGAAGTTTAGGCACATGTTATCTAAAAAAAGATTCATATATTGATACCTCATCCTAATGTTATAGACTTCCTTTTGAGTAGATATTTGAATGAAAAAAGGGCTAGTTGGATTACAAAAGTGATGGAGTATGATGTAGAAATTAAGACAACCAAACTAGTGAAAGGGAAAAGATTATATGAGCACCTTGATTCAGATTTGAAGGAATAAAAGGAAGATTTTATAAACCTTAAAAATTATCCTATGGTAGTTTCAGCCTCACCAATGAGGAGTTAGACACAAGAAATATCCATTTTCTTCTAATCGGTGAATGTCCACAAGGCCTAGATAGAGCCAAAAGAAGGTAATTTAGATTACAATCCATTCCTTATGTAATTGTTGATGGAGTATTATTTAGGAAAGATTTATCAGGTGTAATATTAATATGTGTTGAATCAGATTAGGTTAAGAAGATATTTCTTGAGTTTCATGATGGACCAGTAGGTGGTCACTCTACTCCAAGGACTACAACTACCAAGATTATGAGAGCTGGTTATTTTTGGCCTAGCTTGTTTAAAGATACTCGTGCTTGGGTAAGGAAATTTTATAAATGTGCTTTATTTGATTGGAATAAAAATCTTTAAACCTTACCTCTTCATCCAATACAAGTAGACCAACCTTTTATGCAATGGGATTTAGATTTCATAGGATTAATCAACCCACCTTCTAGTGTTGGTCACAAGTGGGTGTTAGCTACCACAGATTACTTTACAATATGGGTGGAGATTGTAGCTCTCAAGTAATAAAAAGAAAGTTCAATTTTAGACTTATATGGAGGCATAGTGACAAGATTTGGGGCTCCTTCAACAATCATTTCAGATAATGCATTGGCTTTCCTTGGAATGAAGATAAGTGAGTGGGCTTTAAAACATGGTATTTATCTTAGTACTTCCTTAAAATATTATCCACAAGGGAATAGATTAGTTTACTCTAATAATAATAATCTAATTAGGATTATCAAGAGCATAATGGAGGAAGGCCAAAGAACTTGGCATTCCAAATTGAAGATAGCTCTTTGCGCTGATAGAATCACCCCCAAGAGAGGCATTGGAAACTCACCATATACACTTGTTTATGGAAGAGAGGAAAGATTAAATTTTTAACTTGAGTTACCAGATTTGGATCTCACTTACTAACTAAAGTTAATGGAAAATCAAAGCATGGAAGTCAAGTTATTAGAGTTGATGGAGCTTGAAGAAATAAGGGATTAAACTATGCACACTGTGAGAGATCACCAAGATCAAACAAAGAAATATTTTGATAAAAAATCCATGAAAATAACCTTTCAAGAAAGATAAATTATTCTAAATTGGGATGAAGATAGGGCTAAGTCTAAAAAACACACAAAGTTTGATGTTTTGTGGAGTGGCCCTTATGTCATCACTCAATATAAGCAACACAATGCTTTCCAACTCTCAAATTTGAAAGGAGAGGAGCTTCATATCCAAATCAATGGGATATATCTTAAACATTGATTATAAGGTTCTTCTCTCTCTTTATACATAGCTACTATTTTTTCTTGTTTTCCCTAAGTGCTTATGCATATATGTGAATCTTGTTGGTGTCTTGCTTTATTTTATGTTGTTTGGTGTGGTGTGGTTATTTTGTGTTTGTTTTATGCATTCCTTAATATTTGTATTCAATAATTTATTGACTCCTTTATTCCATAAATAGGATAAGGCTATTGATCTATAGTATAGCAGGCATACTACCCTTATGAGTCACTAATATGTTGACCAAATTTGACCCTACAAGTCAAATTTAGACCCCTATAAGTAAAAAATTGATTTTTACATGTTTTATGGGTCTAATATTTTTTCATGAGGTATTTTATAGTCCATTTTATGTAATTTTATGAATTTTTAGCCTTAATCATGGTCTAATTAGTTTATATACCATTTTAAGTCACTTAATAGCCATTTAGAGGTCATAAATACAAGTGGCATGGTTTTCAAGGCATCCAAATGTCTTTATTCCCTTTCAAACATCTAATAAGTCATAGTCCCTATGATTAATATTAGTCTCATCTAAAACTTGAAGGTTATCTAACTGAAGATCAAGTAATTAACTAAAAAAGGAGGAGTTTAGTACTTGTATGGCCCATGAGGTAAGGTGGTAGGTGGGAGAAGGTCATGGAATGTCTCTTCATTTTCCTAAAACTCATCTCAATGCTTGAAATGCTTTATAACTGCTAAACAAGGTCCAAAACTATTGTGCTCCTTCTTTACCCTTCTAGACACATGAAAATGGTCAGCAAGTTCATGCTTGATGCAGCTAATAAAAGAGGTTTTAAATTAAAAAAAAATTAGGGGTGATATTAAACTTAGAGATATTTATTTCCATAAAAATATTTCAAGTATTTATTAAACATGATTTATGAACCATCTCTAACAAGTTGATTGTGTTTTTTTTCTCATTATTTTATAGACCACATAGGTTTTGCTCTTGTTTGGACATGATCATAAAATATAATTAGTGATGTTGAATATAGATGATTTTGGCTCTATAATAAAATTATATTCATGTTTAGTTTCATTTTTCATGGTGTCTTGATAGGCAAGACATCTCATGTTGAAGGGAGGTATCACCATATAAGGTCTCAGTCAAAACTTCCTTGTTTACAAAATGTTTGGTTCTCTACAAAGGTCTCATGGGAATGGGGTGTGATTTTTCCCATTTATAAAGGATATATTATCACCTCCTTCTATGCGTGGTTTCATCACACCATGTGTTGGGCAAACATATAATCTTGCCATTATCATAGTCAAATTTCTACTCACTCTCACTTACAGTCACATGTATGAGACTTGCTTATCTTGTTCATGGGATTGTAATGAAGGTTTATCAATTTTTTCAAGTCATTAGGAGATGAATATATCTCATTTGAATTTTTGAGTAAAATTAAAGGGTTTTTGTAAGCTCATTCACCACACTAACTAGTCACTAGCTATCCTTGCTTGCTTTATAACAAGTGTTTGCAAGAAGATATCATTTTGGAAAAGATGTTTTGAGACTTATCTCAAGATCCCTATAGTGACAAACATAAATTTGAGGGATTTTAAATGAGTTTATTTTTTTTCATTATACCATTCATCTACACACATTGTTTCAATTCTATCCATTACCCACATATAGCTCAAATACACCTACAAGAGTCTCCTTGATGATGTCATGTTGAGATGGGAGATTTGATAAGTGTTTCAATATTTTAGAGTGCAAGGAGTGGATTTTACAAATTTTTAATGGCTTAAAATTTATCACAATATCATAAACCTTGCATATTATCTAAATTTGTACTCACTACCTGTATATGAAATATGCATCTATATGTGGCATTGGTAGAGATATAAAGGTACTTGTACAAAGAATATTGGACAAGCTAATACTCTTTTGAAGTTATACTATGTTATGTATAATCATGGTAGAATCATGTGGAATTATAGGTTAGAAAATGGGAGTGAATAAATACTTTTAAAAGGCAATGACTGAGTTTAGGTAATGTATGCCTAAACTAAGAAAATAGAGGTCTAGGTCATTTGGTTGATAGCATACAACAAGGTTACAAAGACTTTTGATGCATCTTGATGACTAAACCTTGCAACCTCCATACAATAAAACAAATATGCAAATGTTTAAGATAATATGACTAGTTAAGTTTAGTTGTTTAAAGGCTCAAATTTGCCCTTTTATTCACTAAACTCAATCAATAACATCTACATGATTTTGAATCTTTGAGCAACCTTATTCTCCAAGATTAGTAGTCTAAGACATATATTCATGATGGAATGACCTTATCAATTGAAAAAACATATCAAGGAACATAACTATCAATTAAACAGGATTATATACTTAATTTTAATCATATTCACACCTATAGGTCTCTTTTGCATCACAAAATGTGTACCTACAGGCTGGTTGTAGGGTTACCATGAAGAATGGGCTATATAGATTTGATAATAGACATCATTCCAAGAAAAAATATGAATATTTATGGCTACATCATGGTGTATAGATATTAAATATTGGAATTATACATGCAAACAAGGCTTAATTTATACATAAACACCTACAAGTAAGGGAAGTATACAAACAGGGTTAGTTTACCAGTCTGGCCTAACTAAGTAAGGATAGGTTTCAAGGTGCAAGCATGGATTATGAGAGTTTTATAACATTTTTAACATCATAATAATGGTTTAAATAACCTTATTATACTCTCATGATGGACATAAATCAAAGGAAAGACCCTAATAAAGAACCTAAAATCCACATGAGAAAACCTTGCATACTTAGTCTACCTAATTAAAAAATGATCAAGTCATTTTGAACTAGTAATGAAAACATGAATATCAAGCATATATAATGATCCCCATAAGTTATTTCATCATCTCTCAATTATTATGACATGAAATCAAGGTGAAGGGGTTTTCCAAGTGTAGTATATAGTTAGTTTATGGCTGTCATACATAGTCTACCCTCCACAAGTTTGCCTTGGAATTTGAAGAAGTTAAGGGGTCTTTTGATATAATCAAGGGCCTTTTTTTTGTGCAGAGTGTCATCATAACTTTTAAAATCCCCTCCAATATCTATTTATTCTGATTAAATATGGGAATTACCCTCTATTTTGTCTCAGACAGAGGGTAGTCTCCTTAAGTGTAAATTGGCAAGTTTTAGAGAATAAAGTGGAAAAAGTGCACCAGAAAGTAATGAAACCTTATGAAAATGTGTGTATATCTATATCATACCTATAATAACATGAATAATAAATAAAATAGGATAAAATATCAATATAATGTTCTAAAATCATTGATATTTTAGACAAGCATGTCTGGCAAGGTTTTGGCCTAATATCAAAATGAGGGGTCAATGTCATTTCTAGCCTTAGGTGGGAATTATATCCTATTGGAGAATGTTTTTGAGGTAAATATAGAGTATTTCAATCCCCTTTTTTGTATATAAATCATAAAGGATCCTTTTTGGTGCTCAAATCTAATCAAACCTATAGGAAATGAAGGTTAAAGCTCGAGTAAGAAGATTTAAAAGCTCATATCTCCCTTGGAACTTTTCATGGTTATAAAAGGATTTTGGGTAAGTTTATAGGTTTTTTTAATATCATCCTTGTGAAATTTTTTTGTAGTTCCAATGTCAAGTCTTTATGAATGAACCTTAAGAGAAGAAGTGACCTAAAACCCTTACTAAACCTTAAATAGACACCTGACTAAGAAAAAAATCATGGAGTGCTATCCAAATTGGATTAAATGACCATGAAAGTGGTTTGAGGTTTTATAGGAATCTTTAGGTCTCCTCCTCATTGAATTTTATGTTACCCTATCTATACAAATAGGGTACATAATTACTTTTCTTGACTATTTTGTGCATTGTGAAGGTTATAGGAGGTTTAAAGAGATTAAATAAACTTTGGGGGGAATATATATACTTTTAATAACTCACTATGGTCAATTCATGCTTCATAAAAACTTGTAATTGTGCCTATCCGAGCTCTCATTTCAGCCAATCTGAACTGGCATAGTGAACATGATAGTGAGAAGGGTGAAAACTTCAAGTGGAAGTATTTTTAAGGTGTGTCTAATGCCTATAATTCCATGGATATTATTTAATATTTCATACACTCCCTTTTATGTATTTTCATGAGAAACTGAGACCATTTTGGAAGCCAAGTGTGCAAGGTGTGTGAAAGAGGAGTTTCTTTGACTACAAGAAGTGATGGCTCACTTTCAAAGGAATACAAGTGATTAAGAATGAAAAAAATGAATTTATAAGTATTTTTATAACCCCTCCATATCATTCAAATCATTAAACCTATCCATATTTAGTTTTGGTGCATTCCAATATATCTAGATGACGAAGGCAGTTTTCTAAGCCAACACAAGGAATTTCATGCCACTTTTTAAGAGTTTCATGCTTTGGATGGACATTTTAACTTTATGAACTTACATGGTCGGTTTAAAATCCTCTTTTTATGCACATTTAACCCATTATATCAGCATTACAAGTGTCCAGGTGACCTTTGGACTCCCCTTTTCTCACTCCCCTTCCAAATGCTATAAGTAGTGATTTTTTGGGCTATTTTGAGTAGCCTCCATTGGTTAATGGTGAAACCCTAGATAATTTTATATTTTAATGTCTCTTTAATCAATAAAAAAATTAATTTACCTACTTACATGTTTCATAATTGAGTCTAGTTGTAAATCTTGTTGATCTTGTCTAGTAAAAAATAGTATTTTCTAGCATGTTGTCTTTGATTGTCCACAAAGTATGTAGAAGAGTAATTTTTGAAGGTATTTTTTAGTCTAACTTATTATTTTATGAGATTTTTATAAGTGTTATATAATTTTATCCTATAAATTTTCATTCATTATCCCTCCTAAACATCAATATACCTTTTTAACCTAGCATATGAAACATTGATGTAACAATCTATCTTAAGTTATGAGTTACGTGTGAAAGAAGATTTTATTTAATCCAAGTAGTATAAATTTATTCAATAGGAGTAAAATCATTATTGGTGAATCAAATTTTATATTTTTTAGGTTGTCTTCTTATCCCTTTTCATGCAAAGTTGATAAATAGGAAAGTACTTCAAAGAGTGCATCAAGGGAACTAGCCCTTTTAGAGATTCATCTAATATATTGGTTACCCAAAACTTATGAAATATTTCCATTGTGCCACTTGTATGAGGATAGATAACACATCTCCTCAATGGGTGAAAATCCAAGTGACAACACTAACTATAATAATAGTAGTTGTAACAGTAGATGAAGAATAAGGAGTTTGTGTACTTACCCCTTATGTAGTGTAAATTAGGGTAACTATTATTACAAGTATCATTATTATGTTGGGAGGTGTCAAGGTTGGAAATAGATTCACTGATTGCCTATGTTTAGAATCCATAGTCTTAGACTCTGATTCATCTCCTTTGTCTCCATTTAGGACCTGAAGTAATTTAGGTGAGACTGAACTAGTCTTTAAAATCTTAGTGTCACCCAATTGAGATTCCTCTAATAGTTATTCATCCTTAGGATCACTTTTTGTGCTCTCACTAATGGTTTCAATCAATGATTTTTATATTTTACCTTCCCATTCCTCTTCATTAGATAACTCCTTTTCAATTTTTGAAACTTTCAAGGGTTTTCCTTATTTAGAACCGTTTCTTTTATCTAATCCTTCCTCTAAATTTTATTACGATGTTTCATTTACTAGAGTTCCCTGAGGATAAATTGAAGGAGCTCCCTATTTCCTATTATATACAAGGGGTTCAGGTAGTATCAATGACTATTGAGGGTGAACCTAAGGAAGTGACACTTGTCTAGGGGAAGGAGATATTAATAAAGGTGGTGGTATAATGGTTTGGACTTGGGGTATGAGTGAATCCAAATGATAAATAATATGAAGGAAAGATGGGAGACTCACCTAATACACTAATATGAGTGGAGGAAAAGGTAATATAGAGAATATTCCACCAAATTGAGTTATATTTATGGGATTCTGTATAGTGGCAACCAACTAAGGAGGGTTAAAAACTATGGTGGTTGCTATAATGGTAACCACTAAGATGGGATGTTGAGGAAGCTCATCATTGGTTCTCTATCCTTGTGTTTTATCCTAGTGGATATATTCTTGAGGTGATTTTTAAACCCAATGCTCTACCTCAATTCTCTTAGCATCCTCCTCGATGGTCTCTAGATGATATTGCATGTGCTTGGCTACCAATGTGGACATATTTAACTTATTCATTATTGTGTGGATATCTATATCATTCAAAGTATTAATGAATACTTCATCACATGGATATGATACATGTTTTTAATCAATATTCACATTCCCCCTAACTCTATTTAGGTGTTTCCTAGCCCTTTTCTTGGATACCATTGCCTATAAGGTGCCCACTTAAAATCATAGTGTATTCTAATTTTTCCCAATGGGTAAAAATTCTCCCATATATCATATTGGATTCTACTAATTCTGATGGATGGTGGTTATATAGCTCCTTTTTTGACACTTCTTAGGGTAACATCTACAAAATTGTCTAGCTAAACTACAATGTCCTAATCTACCACCTTATTTGGGACCAATCAGGGTAGATACATAGGAAGATCCCTAGTTCCCTCTATTCTAATTACTTTATGGTCTAGATAAATTTAATAGTCACCAATATTTTCAATGGTTCTTCAAATTTGATCAAATAATATGGGCATGTCCTTACCATAAATGGCTTGGTATAGCATTGAGTAGAAAGTCTCGATTAGTGTGGTCATATTCTTCATGAACTTGTGTATATGAATAATATTGAACTCATCTAAAATTTTGTTCTTAGAATATTTAGTCTATATCTATAAGGTTTCCTCAAAATTTGAGTGAATAGTCCCCATTATATAATCTACCAGATAAGACATCATATAGAAGTTTCCATCTAGTTTATTTATTGAACTGATGGCTTGGATAATCAAATTAGCACTAAAGATCTCGTTAATAACTATGACCTTGGTAGTGAAAATGCTATCCATAAATTCAATATAAACCTCATTGATGTAGGTTATACTATGGAAACCATAAATTTAAATTAGCTAGTCCATATCCATCCTAATTTTGGGCCTAAAGATGGAAATGGGGATAGCACAAATAAGGTCCCTAAATATGAAGGTGTTAGGGTCTCTAGCCCATTCCTGTAACTTATTGGTTGCATTGTTTGTATACATCCATGAATTAAGTAGGGATTTATTATATTACATTTCAATGATGGGGATCCTATAGTATTTTTCAAATACAAGCTCACTAATATACATTATTGGGGTGCTACATTGGTAAAAATGTGGGATTTTTCCATAAATTTGGCCATTTGTAAATAAATAAAATAATAGGTCAATGTAAGGTGGATCCTATAGTATTTTTCAAATACAATCTCATTAATATACATTATTGCAGTGCTACATTGGCATAAATGTGGGATTTTGCCATAAATTTAGCCATTTGCAAATAAATTAAATAATACGTCAATATAGGGCATTACCATAAATTTTATCACAACATTATGTAGGCCTACTAATTTTAATACCACCGGGTATTCTCTATATATTCATTTGAAATTTGAGAGTTTATTCTCATGACCACAATGCTCCACTGCTTCAACTTCCTCCCATATAGTAGAATAATGTTTAAATTTACAATTGAGAGAAACCTCATCAAACCTTATATTTGTGTATTGATCAAGTCCTATAATGGAATATGTAGAGGGGGGGTGGAGGACGTGAAGTAAAATCCATTATTACACACTTAATATCTCTATTTCTTTGAAACTATGGAATTATGTGTTCATAATAGAGCTCAAATTCATGCATGGAGTTGCTAGTTAGATGGTAATGTAATTTTAATTGATTTTGTTGATTGCATATATTTCCTTTGGATTATTTACCTCTCTTTAATTTAATGAATTTATTTTTCCAATTCATGTAGATTAATGACAATAATTATTTTAGCTTTATTTGCATTCTTATATTTTCATATTTTGATTTCACCTTGTGAAGTGTCACTCCTTTGAAAATCCCTATTGCCAGGGAGATTTCCTGCATTTTTCTCTAAGTGATTTATCATCTTTGTTTGACACTTCAAAATATTACACTTCCTTAAAAATCATTATAATGTTTTTACTTATCCCCCATGTTATTTTAGGGACATGTTGTAGAATTTCTATTTTCTACAGCCTCTCGAGCCCTCTTTTGGCATCCATTTACTTCCTTACTACCTGAAGATAGTAGGATCATGATGCATGGAAATGTTTCTCTACTCTACCATTCCTAGATTGGCATACCCTATTTCCTTACTATATAGGCTCTAGTTGTGTGGAATAATGACACATAAAAACATATCGATATTTTGCTTTCCTAGGAGACTTATAAACTTATCGAAATGCTTTGATGAAAGTGGGTCTATAGGATTATGAAACATGGATAGTTATCATCACTCTTCTTGCTTGGGAATTTCCTACTTTAAAACTTTAATCTTCTAGTCAGTCATTAAAACTTTAATCTTCTAGTCATCGAGTAAGTGAGATTATGACATGTGGAAACATTTCATGTTTCTTCTCAATTAGGAATATTTTATAAATTTATAAGTGTCAAAAAAGTTGTGGGATAGTAGGTTATCATTGAGTGGCATAAAACTTTTATATCACTAAATTATAATACATACTTCACTTTTCCTTGGGGATCTAAGAGATCAAGTGAATGTCATGTAGTAGGATTTGGTGACTTGGTAGGTGTCCAAGAAAAAATTAGGAAAAAAAATTCTATGTAAAGAATAACTTGCATAAGATAAAACACAAAGATAACATTTTGACAATAATGTTAGTTATTTTGAAAGAGGAAAAAACTTACATAATTTTAGATAAATAAGCATACTTCATGAACTGTTAGGATCTAAAAACTTTGAACATGTGCACAATAAACCAAAGGCTGGAGATATAAGTTGAGATAAGCCTAAGAATAACTTTGGTTTATAATAATAAAAGTGTCCTTATGTCAATTTAATATTCAATAAAAAACTTAGGATAACCCATCAATCCATATAAATAAAGGCTACTTGACAAAGTGGGTCCCTATTTAAAAAATTATAGTGTTTGGACACAACAATGTCCTTGTGACTTAATATGATTATTTAAATCTTATTTTCTATCAACTATTCCTTAAGATATATTGCATAGACCATATCTATGGATATACATTTCAACATATCCAAGAATAATTTGTATATCCTTTCCACCTTTTATTTTAACCTAGTAATTTCTACCTCATTATTTTTAAGTTATAGTTATTTCCTATCAACCCATTTTTTAAAAAATAATCCTTTCCTCAACTAGTTGGTGATTTTTTTATTATTTTATATCATAAAATGAACATCATTCAATATTCATATTATAAATAATTCTTTGTTATATTAATCTATAAATGAAGTCTCTAGGATATTTCATGGAAGCATTAAGAATAATTGAAGTAGGTGCAACATCTAGAGCACAGGGTTAAGATGGAATAATAACTAAGGAATCAGAAGTCTCACCATCATTGACCATTGTGGGAACTTCCTTAATTTGTGTAGATGCTGTAAAGAGTGTAGTTTCTATGAACACATGTGCATATGTTTTAGTGGTTATATGTGTTGGCGCTTTCATTGATATAGGTGCAAATGCATCAGTGACTATAGGAGTATCATTGATTTCCTCTCGAGTGTCATTCATTGTTTTTTTCTTTTATAACCTTGGATAAGGTATCCAATGCACTATTTATTTCTTATAAATCTTGAATTATTTCCCTAAGGTATTCAATATCATTACATTAATCTATAAAATCTATAATATTGACATTATAAACATTTTGAAAAATAAGGGACCCTTGAGAGTGGTGTTTTTTTAGATTTTTCCTCTAAAACTTGATCATTATTCGCTCACCGGTATTATAATCAAGACTTGGATTTTCCATTGGATTTAATTATTCATCTACTTAAATTCCATATTATCTTAAATTAAAATATGGATATTCTACAAGTTATTTTTCCTCTTCAATTCTCACTTCACTACCATTAGAATCAGATTATTCTCTTGGTTATTATTCTTCAATATTATCTTTATTTTTACTCCAATTAGAATACAACCCTTTCATGGGTTCATATTCTATATACAAATCTTCCTCATCACTATTAGTATTTTCTTCCCACTTAGTCATATTATAATTTTCACTCTCGGTAACATCAACTATATCAATATCCCTTGTAATATGTTGTGTCTATAAAGGTGTTTTCTTTCTTCAATTACCACTCAATTGATGATATTGTCTCCTAGTGCTAATGGAAGGTTATTGACAGGTATTTTGTTTCTTTATGGAAGATGAAGGATCTTTTTTTTCTAGCATAGCTCATTTTTACAGGCTTAATATGTTAAATTATGTATTTTAATTAAACAAACTCATCCCAAGATATGTTAGGCATTTTATCAATTATATCAATAAAGGATATGATAGGGCTCTTTATTTTCCTTTTTGGTATTCTATTGCCATATTTATTAAAAAATTAAACAAATATTTTATTAAATTAATGTGGATACTATGCCTCAAATACCTTAAAATCTTGAGGTGTATATTATAGAGTAAGTATTGTCTACCTTCATAGGTGATATACTTGATAAATGTATCAATGTCTCTCCATAGTGGGGGTAGTGAAATTATTTAATGTCCCTTGATAATTTAATGTAATCACCTCACATGCCTCAAAGAACCAATTTTTAGAATCTGTAGTAATAAGTCTTTGGGGCCAATTTTCACCCATCATAGGGAGTCTCGTTACCTCTCTCAAAAAATCTTGTGAGCATAATTTATATAAACTCAACCATGTAAATATCATTATTCAACATATACTCAAAATCTCATGTAAATTTATCATCATACCCTATGAATTTCTTAAAGAATGTCATCCATATTACATTTATAAACAAGGCTATAATTTATAAATTCTTCAAAAGGACTATATGGTCTAATAGATTGATTCTTATAATGTCACCCCCATTTTGGTTGTAAACTCCTCCAACCTATATCAATTTAAAATTAAATAATATGAATTTTAGACACTAAGTATTAGAAACATGAGGCATTTTTTTAAAAATGTGAAATTGATCTTCACCAAATGTTTATGGCATGGTAGTGATAATAGTTTTTACAACCGATTAACAGTCTTATTAGAATCAAATAGAGTGAATTTTAGTTGTGTAATGAGTCCATCCCCATCATAATATCTAATGGAATGAGTTATCCTCATCATAATATCCATGGTAATGATGAGGTGTCTAATTTTTAACATTTATACATGTGAAGTTAATTCAATCACACCCCCAAACTTAATACAAAATTCCATATCAATCTAAGGGATGTAAATGCATTTTATGAGCTTACTCCTTCAATATAATGTGGACACTAGTCCCAAAGATAATTTCATTATTTGAATTTGAAGGCATGATTAGAAAATGGGATTCACACAACACTTGTGTTATGGTGCAATAGTAAATGTAAAAAGTGATCGATGGGACAAATTTTGACATCATAATAACATTTAAATGGATGTGAATAAATTTAGGATGTTGGACATGAGGTGGATATGACATGGATTATGAAGTCGGCATGACTTGTGCCATTAAGAGATTTAGAAATTTACTATTGTTTCATTAAATTTGGACATATTTCAATCCATATTTAAACCCAAAAATACTTCTATTAGATTTTATAGTATCTATTATTATTATTATTATTATTATTATTATTATTATTATATTCTAATTTAGTGTTTTCTATTATTACATTTCATATTTTCAGCTTCTAATATGAAACTTATTAAAATCCATTGTTAAATAGCTATAATCTGGAATTTAATTTAAATTAGTGAATCAATTTAATGTTTTTGTTGCAAAGCATGGGAGAATTTTGTATTTTATTTTAATTATTATTTATTTATTAATACTAGATATGTTACTATATTAAGTTAAATCAAAATATCAAAATGAAACTATTACAACACAATAAATGAACATAAAGAAAAATATATATTGATATTGATATATATTGTTGGTTGCAAATATAGACTATTCAGAAAGTTTCCTTTCACAACTTTATTTTTTATTGTTCTATTCTCTCAATCTCCATACTCTATTTTGGGTTGTTTTTTTTTATTTATTCTTCTTCTACTTCACTATTTTATGTTATAACTCTTCTAAACTAGTTTGGACCCATGAAAATAATCTAGAACTTCTTCCATTAATATTAACATTGTTAATGTGTTATATAAAAAATTTATACAATTGTGAATATAGTCTAGAATTGCCTATATATATATATATAGTCTAGAGTTGGTTTTATATAGTCCCAAACTATATGTGTGAGTCTATAGCATCCGGTATATAGTCTAAAGTTGGTCATATGAGTTTGGAGTTGTTTTTGTATAGTTTGTAGCTAGTTGGATATATATAGTCCAAAGCTACATGGATAAACACTCTACATCTACAAGTAATTTTTCATTTGTAACACTCAAATTATATTAGAGGTGTAATACAACCAACACACATAATAAAATAATTAATACATGCACGCGCGCACACACACACACACACACACACACATAGATATATATATATATATATAATAAATTATTGTATACACACACACATAGATATGTGTGTGTGTGTGTGTGTGGGGTGCACTGTCATCAGACTGCAGCCAGGGTAAACTATTTGTGTAGGTTCTACATGATTATGCTCTTTTGTTTTGATGAAATTTTCTCAGTTGTTTCAACCCATTCTATTTCAGTCAAGATTTCAATAGACTCATATCGCCTCTCTTTGTATTTTCAACATACAAAAAAAATATGTGTTTATCTCCATGTCAACGAAGCTCGTATGTTCTCTACCAACTTCTTCAACCAAGATGCCATTTTCTCCACTTCTATTTGTTCCTTAAGATACTTTCGATCTTATGTATCTTGAATGAAGATGCATGGCACACCCTCAGCTTTAAGACCAAAATACTGCAAAGCACCTTGACTAGCCTCAAGATCAGCCAGGAGAAACTTTAGGCCTTTTCCTTTGTAAGACTTTGCTATGTAGTTCTGTTTGTTTCTACATTGTCTCCAATAAAATTTAGAAAGAACATAACCTTAGAATCTACACTGTTGAAGAATTTCATCACATAAGAATGACTTCCAGGATCCTTAGTCAAAGTTGTTACAAGGGGCATACTCACTTCTTCAATAAACTTATTTAATGCCTCAACATTGAAATCTTGAAAATCAGTATATCGCTCATCAAAAGGCTTAAAGAGCCGAACTTTTGGTGGCTTAATAGGAAATTCTTTCAAAGGAAGGACCGCAGCATCAGTTATATGACCAAATTCATAATCTGAACGCAACTGCTCTGTGACAGTGGTGAAATTTGTGAATTCAAGCCTTTCTTAAATAGGTGATCATCTTCTTTGGATCTATATCTTCGCCTAAAGCTCGAAACACAAAAATTTCTAAATAGACTAATGAATTCCTATCAAAACTATGCAAATGATGCTACAGCAAAGTATTCTCAGACTCCTACATTCATTTTAATTTTACATTGAGCGATCCTTGGACAGTGGACTGTGCGTGTATTTGAAAGCCCTACCACATACCCTGTTTAAGTTCCTTTCTTGCATATAGAGTTCTTTAGATCTCTTTATCATATAATACTAGTTTTAAATCATTCTCAACATACATCCAAGGGTTCCTCGTGTAACAAGATAACCAATCTTTGTCAATGTTCTATATAGAACCATCATACACATACACAGGCCTGTCACTATCGAAACCAAAATTCTATAAAAGAAACCATAACATTATCATGGAAATCAAAAATCTGTTCTTTCCTCTTCAAGTAGAAATACTTACAAATAATGTTCATTGATCAAAGGCTTATGAAACCTTCATAAACACATCCATGCCTATTCTTGGACTCCACCTGCAACTTCTCTTTCTCCTTCATCTTACATCCTTTGAGATCCTCTCCTCTTCTTACATCTCTTCCCTTGAATGAGAGGTCCTTTCCTCTCTATCTTTCCTCTTCTCTACATTCCTCTCTTTTATGAAATCCAACATAATACATATATTACTCTTTTTGAAAGAGTCTCTTCTCTCCTATGCCCAACTTGGGCACTAAGACCAACAAGAAATATTTACAATCCAACCAATATACTAATTTGGAGAAGATTTATCTCAACTAATATCTTACGGTTGAAATATTTCAACCACTCTCCTCATTTGCTCTTTAAGCCAAGATTGGCTTCCAACATGGGGATTCTCTCTTACCTAATTTTACCTTTTCACTTTTGACAATTACATTTACTCTCAAGGTAAAAGTTTGAAATCTAAACACAATTTGGAGGGAAAACAAGAATTTGAAGTTGAATTCAACTTCACGCTAGAACATCATTTGAATTTGCATGTTTGATGACCTCAACTAGTCCTCCATGAAACTATTGTAGATGTTCCTGCATCATACTCTCCCTGTAGAAAAGATTTGAACCTTAGTTCAAATGAAATGCTTCCTCCATGCTTTAGCCTGCACTATATGCTTGTATCCCAAGGTATTGGTCTTTTCCTTTCATCTTGCTTTTATTCCTCTTTAGATATGTCCTTCTCCTCATTTCTTTCTCTGCTGCCATCTCCTGCTTCCATGCTTCTTCATCTTCATATATGTCTTCTAGATCTTCTTGTTGTTCTTCATGTTTCATGAGCTTCTCCAATGACTCATGTATTTCATTCACTTTATCAACCTTCATACCTACATACAAAACATTCAAAGCCACCTTAGAATCAAAATCTTTAGGCCATGAAGCATCTTGGTTGTCTTCACATTCTTGCTCCTTGATCAAAACTGTCCTTGCCTCTTGGGTTTGCTCTTGTCTTGTTTCACTCTGCCCAATGGTGTCTTCACCATGATTTGTGCCTGTATGTAGCTCTCTTGAAGAACTAAAGAGCTCTTCCAACATTCTCAACTCCTCATTTAGTGAGATCTCATATATCTCACCATTCTTTTCATCAAACTTGGGTCCTTCATTCTTAAGGATTACTTGTCCTTTACCCCTTATCTCATCTTTTCTTAGCTTGTCATCACATAAACCAACTTCTTCATTAATATACTCATCATAAACAATTGAAGTACCCTTACCTTGTGTTTCCTTACTCTCTTCAACTTCTCTTTGAAGCCATCTTATTTGTTCTTTGTTTTCAATGAGGCATTGCTTTGTTGTACACCCATCTCTTTCTTCATTAACCAACCATTTGGAATTCTCTCCTTGCTGCATATTAGTCCACATAGCCACTTTCCATTTTTCATTCCTCATGAAAATATCATTAAAGGATTCAAAAACATCATCATAAACCATTTGTTTACCTTTCCATGTACTTGTGTCATCCTCATGCCTTTGGTTGCTTGTGTCAACCTTCACCTTTCACCATTGAGTTCTTGGCGTTGTTACCTCAACACTCACATCTTCACTCTTAGCCTTCTTCGGTACCCATACTTGTTTCTCCTTTTCATCATTTGTCTTCTCAAACCATGTAGACATCCTGCATCCATGCTCTTTGACCAACACTTCCTGTTGCTTGGGAGTTTGCTTCTTCCACCATTTAGGCATCACATATCCATGGTTAATTGGAAACTTCACCTTTCTCTTTATTTCTCTAACATGCATATCAATAGTTCCATGCTTATAAGAATAAGAAAAATCAATTTTTGGATTCACCTTTACCTCCTTAATGGACTGCTCCATTAGTTTTTTGACTTACATAGCTTCTTGATTATTTGTACTTTCTTCTTCCTTTATGCTTGACTGTTCTCTTGCCTCTTCTTGGATTTCAATGGCATCATGGAAGTCATCTTCATCTTCCATCTCTTCTCTTGCTTGTATGGGTTCCTCAACACCTCCCTCATGTATTAACCAATGCATCTCTTCTTCTTTATCATCAACAACAAACTCACTTCTCTCTCTTGCACCAATCTCTTCATTCTTCAAGGCCTTTCTTTTGACCTTCACAAAGCTGCTCATACCTGCAATTACCCATGCAAAGACAACATTAGATATGAAAACAAGAGACCACAAGGTCTCTATGAGTGTTCTCTTCACCAACACTCTTATCTTTTCAAGTGCTCTTCCTGGCACTTCATCTTTTCTTTCTTCTATTCTCTTGTTCTCCATAATGAGAACATTTTTCACAATCTCTTCCTCTTTTTCTTGTTGCTCACTTGGCAACCTACTCATCCTCTTGCCTTTATGGTCTTCTCTCTTTTTGGAAATCTCATTTTGCCTTCTTCTCCTCTTCATTAGGAGATCAATTAGCCACTTCAACCTCTTCCTCATTGGCCATACCCATGCTTGCTTGTCCATCTGCATCCAAGACTCATATTCATCTTTAACCTTAGCTAAATCTCTCTTTAAACTAGAAATCTCTTTATCAATTTCAATACTGGTCATACCTTTATTCTTTTGGATGCTTGTTTTCTTCTCGGTGCCCTTATTTACCTTATTGCTCTACTCTTTTCTCAGTGATATTTCCATTTTTGAAATCTTCACCCAAGTCTTTTCCACCTTGGTCTCTTGATCCCTTTAGTTCCACTTGTCTCACCCAAGCCTTTCTCTTTGACTAGTCTTTTGACAATCTCCTTGATCTCACCTAGGCCTTTTGCATCCTAGTCTTTTGATCCTCCTTAATGGCTTTATTGAGCTTCACACTGAGTCAATGGTCTGCAATATGACACTACTTTAACCAAATATCAATAATTTCACAAATCCAAGCTTACCTTGCTTTGGATCTTTCTCTTGAGCATTCACTATGCTCTTCTTCTAGAGCTTCTCTTGGCTCTTCACTAAGCTTTCCTTGGCTTCTTCTCCTCTTAAGCCTAATGGCTTGACTGCCTTGAACCTGCAACTTCACTGTAACAACAATTACTCGTTAAAGAGCTTGAAAACAACTTGTCAATAACTTTCTTATTACCTTCTTCACTTGCTTCAATCACTGCAATTTTTTTCTTCTATTTGCAACTTTAGAAAGTACATTATCTCTAAAAAAACTGATTAGAAGAGTACAAAATTTTCCTTTTTCCAGGAGCTTACTAGCTCTGATACCAAAAATGGTGCACTGTCATCAGACTGCAACCAAGGTAAACTATTTGTCTAAGTTCTGCATGATTATGCTCTTTTATTTTGATGAATTTTCTCAACTGTTTCAATCCATTCCGTTTCAGTCAAGATTTAAATAGATTCATATCGCCTCTCTCTGTATTTTCAAAATACAAAAAAATATGTGTTTATCTCCATGTCAACGAAGCTCATATGTTCTCTACCAACTTCTTCAACTAGGATGCCATTTGCTCCACTTCTATTTGCTCCTTAAGATACTTTTGATCTTTTGTATCTTGAATGAGGACACATGGCACACCCTCAACTTTAAGACCAAAATACTACAAAGCACCTTGACTAGCCTCAAGATCAGCCAGGAGAAACTTTAGGCCTTTTCCTTTGTAAGATTTTGCTATGTAGTTCTATATGTTTCTACATTGTCTCCAGTAAAATTTAGAAAGAACATAACCTTGGAATCTAGACTGTTGAATAATTTCATCACATAAGAATGACTTCCAGGATCCTTAGTCAAAGTTTCTACAAGGGGCATACTCACTTCTTCAACAAACTTATTTAATGCCTCAACATTGAAATCTTGAAAATTAGTATATCGCTCATCAAAAGGCTTAAAGAGCCAAACTGTTGGTGGCTTAATAGGAAATTCTTTCAAAGGAAGGACCGCAGCATTAGTTGTATGACCAAATTCATAATATGAATGCAACTGCTCTGTGACAGTGGTGAAATTTGTGAATTCAAGCCTTTCTTAAATAGGCGATCATCCTCTTTGGATCTATATCTTTGCCCAAAGCTCGAAACACAAAACCTTCTAAATAGACTAATGAATTCATATCAAAACTATGCAAATGATGCTATAGCAAAGTATTCTTAGACTCCTACATTCATTTTAATTTTACATTGAGTGATCCTTGGATAGTGGACTGTGCGTGTATTTGGAAGCCCTGCCACATACCCTGTTTAAGTTTCTTTCTTGCATATAGAGTTCTTTAGATCTCTTTATCGTATAATACCAGTTTCAAATCATTCTCAACATACATCCAAGGGTTCCTCGTGCAACAAGATAACCAATATTTGTCAATGTTCTATAGAGAACCATCATACACATACACAGGCCTGTCACTATCGAAACCAGAATTCTATAAAGGAAACCATAACATTATCACATAAATCAAAACTCTATTCTTTCCTCTTCAAGTAGAAATACTTACAAATAATGTTCATTGATCAAAGGCTTATGAAACCTTCATAAACACATCCATGCCTATTCTTGGACTCCACCTGCAACTTCTCTTTCTCCTTCATCTTACATCCTTTGAGATCCTCTCCTCTTCTTACATCGCTTCCCTTGAATGAGAGGTCCTTTCCTCTCTATCTTTCCTCTCCTCTACATTCCTCTCTTTTATGAAATCCAACATAATACATATATTACTCTTTTTGAAAGAGTCTCTTCTCTCCTACGCCCAACTTGGGCACTAAGACCAACAAGAAATATTTACAATCCAACCAATTTACTAATTTGGAGAAGATTTATCTCAACTAATATCTTACGGTTGAAATATTTCAACCACTCTCCTCATTTGCTCTTTAAGCCAAGATTGACTTCCAACATGGGGATTCTCTCTTACCTAATTTTACCTTTTCACTTTTGACAATTACATTTACTCTCAAGGTAAAAGTTTGAAATCTAAACACAATTTGGAGGGAAAACAAGAATTTGAAGTTGAATTCAACTTCACGCTAGAACATCATTTGAATTTGCATGTTTGATGACCTCAACTAGTCCTCCATGAAACTATTGTAGATTCTCCTGCATCTATGTGTGTGTGTGTGTGTGTGTGTGTGTGTAATATATATATATATATATATATATATATATATATATATATTTGTGTGTGCATGTGTGTATGTATGTATAAAATAATTAATTAATTAATTAAATATATATATATATATATTATTAATTATTGTATTATGTGTGTTGGTTGTATCACACCTCTAATATAATTTGAGTGTTACAAATGAAAAATTAATTGTAGATCTAGAGTGTTTATCCATGTAGCTCTAGACTATATATATCCAACTAGCTACAAACTATACAGAAACAACTCCAAACTCATATGACCAACTTAATATGATTATATATATATATATATATATGATCTATTCTCCCAATCTCCATACCCTATTCTGGGTTCCTTTGGTTTGCTTTTTTATTATACTACTACACTCTTTTTTATCCCTATTTTAAACTAGTGTGGAGCCATGAACATAGTATAGAACCACCTCTACTTGTGAAGATAGTCGAGAGCTCATTGTATGAGTCCAGAGTTAATTGTGTTAGTTCAGATTTGGTAATATATATTATGAATCCACATGAACAAACACTTCAGAGTTATTTTTTATTAATTTTACACCTAAATTATCTCTTATGCATTCAAAATTTACTTTTGACTATCAATGCCTTATTGAAAATATCATTGACTACCAATATACTTTGATTAACTTTAGACATGTTAAAGGTGTTGAAGATTATATGTTATTAATTGTTCTAAATTCCCTATTTTGGGTTACTCTGGTTTAATTTGTTCTTCTGCTACTACACCTTATCTTATTATCCCTATATTAAAATATATTATGGATACATGAACATAGTCTAGATCTACCTCTACTTTTGAATGTAGTCTATACCTTATTTTGAGTCTAGAGATGGATGTGTTAATGCAAAATTAGAAATATATAGTCCAAATCTACATGAAAAAACACTCTATATCTATTATTGCTTCATTTATGACACCTAAATTTCACATTAGACATTCAAAACTTTATTTTGATTGCCAATGCCTCAGTGAAAATATTAAAGAGTTCTAATCTTCTTTGCTTAACTTTAAACCTCTTATTTTAAGTGTTGAAGTTGGTATTTTATTCAACATTCTAAATCTCATATCTCTCTAAAATTTTATTTGTATAGTTGGCTTAGGTTATAAAAATACCATCATCAACACCTTAAAAATATGTGGTTTAATATATTTACTTTCACTTCATATTTTACCTCAATGTCAATAAAATATCTCAACTATACAAAATAAATCATCTTAAATTAATTGTTCTTTATTAATTTGAAAAAAAAACTAGAATTTAATATCCATGTAATGTTTAGTGTGGACATACCACATAAAATATAAATACATGAAAAATATCACAAACATGTATTTACTATTTATTATAGTTGTGAAATTATCACACATGTATTTTAGTAAAAATTGGTGTAGATAATTCATGCCAAATAAGTCCATTGGCCACAATTCTTGCATCAAGTAATTATCTTCATAGAAATAACTAGTATAAGAAATACCAACAATAAATTGTTTTAAATTTGGATCCATTGAGATATACTCCTTATAAATTCCAAAGAACATTCTCATCAATTAATTTTTTGAATATCCAAGAGTAATGTCATCAGTTTTAACAAAAACAATCAAACTTTGATGAATCATTTATATATTTTATTATTATAGAAAATCAATTTTTTATTCTACCAAACATAAATTAATACATGGTTGTAAGTTATTTATTTCACAAATATTTAAAAAAATTATATAATAAAGTAATAATATGATGATAAGTTCTATTAAATTTTATACTCAAAATCATTTGTTTGTATAGATTATCAAATAAAAAATCATAGTTATTATTTTATGTAGTGAATACAATATAAAAAACATAAAAAAACTCAATTAAATTTATTTTGTTTACTATAAGTTGCCTTGAAAAAAAATAACTCAATCAAAATCACTAATAGTCTACTTATTATTTTCCAAAAAGTGACATCTATTTGTGTGAATGCACACATGCTATAACCATACACATAATGTAACAACTCCAAAAAAAATTACAATTGCATATCAGAGTATGTTTTGGATTTATGTTGGACCCAATTACCTTGCTTCCTAACACAAGTGATAAACATTCAGTGCACTCATGTATACACAACTAAAACCAAAGGAGGTTAACTGAGGTAATTAGTTAAGGTAAACACATACAAAGGGTGTTATGGGTAAATATGTTACTTAAATAGATGTTTTATGGGTTTAGAGCATATTAGTGTATGCATACATGAATAGGATCTAAGTACCATATGTGGCACTCATAATTCCACATAGGACCATTTCTAGGTCCTTAACCCTACATAAATACCTCACTCTCCTTAGTGGGTTTCAATCCCACTCAAGGATGGTTAAATTTAAGAATTATTTTAACTGGGAAGGATAAATCTAACATCCTAAGTTACCCTTCATGTTAACATAGGTTTACATTAAATTTTAGGTTACTAACCTTATATTTAAACATAGACAAGTAATCATAATCAGCAACCAAAAATCAATTCATTACAAACAAATTTATAATCATTCATGCAGTAAAAAAATATTGTTACATAAATAAAAAATAGATTTAAAAATCAAGGTTTCATAGACCTACCAGCCAAGGTCATAAATTCTTCATAGCCTTTAAGGTCACCTCACCATTATTTAAATAAATCATACATCATTCATTTACTAAACATGGTGGCCCTTATTTAAAATAATGATTAATAATATAGTTATGATCAGCATCATTATTCATCAAATATCTTATAGGAAGTCTACAAATGAATCCATATAACCATATTATATTGGCATAGCCAATGTGACATTATAAAATAAGAGAGATCAAAAACATTATTCATCTAAGGTATCCAATCAATTAGTCATGAATTACTTATTTATGTCAAGTGAAAGGATCTATTCATTAATCCAATAGTTAAGGCATTTTTAAATAACTATAGAAGAAATAAATCATTTATTTTTATAGAAAGTTACATTATTATCTAAGTAATGCATATATAATGAATTATTGCATTCCATAATTACGCTCATATTTAAATAAACTAAAAGAGAGAAATAATTGTTTTAAATATAAAAGAATAAAACACAATCATATACAAATAGAATTTAATCAGGTTTCAAGTTGAGTGGAACCCAAATAAAATGTTTCACTTAAAGAACTTTTATAGTTTTCTATTTGGCAATCCATGGGAAGTAAGGCAAGCATGTTCATCTATCAAAGGGGAAAGTGAAAGCATATACAACCCAAGGAATAGAAATCAGCAAGCATGCATGTTTTAGTTATATAAGTATGCAACATCAACTGAATTAGAAACACTATACAACTTGTTTATTTAATATAATTGATTCATAATGGTGATATTAGACTTAAAAAATTCATTTAAGATATTTCAAATTCACTTTGTTACATAGCTATACTATGCAAAAATATTGGATAAGCTTATAAAATATCTCGATTAATAAAAGGATTTAAATTAACTTTTAATTCACTTCATTGTAAGTGTAATAACAAAGTAATAAGTTTTATATCTGATATATATACAACATATGTACCTTGCACACAACTAGGTATGTCTAAAATGAGAGTTAGAAGGAAAGATTTTGGTTTGGTTTCTACATGCACCAATAACAAGTAAATTGAATAGTTTATGCTAGTCAAAATAACTAAGAATTCCATATATATGCATCTATGCAATTGGATTCACCATATATAATGTGATAAACTAGAAGTAACTATTAATCTAGTTTCCATGCTCAAATTAAGACTATTTAAAACAATATAGTATATATCTAATTTACTATATAATCTAATCAAAGATAATTCTGGCATTGGAATAAGAAGCCCTATATTCAAATTAGATTTACATAATATCTGGTTAAAAAATATAATATAATTATCTAAGTAAATTCTACTTCAGATAACATCCATAGGTCAATTTGAATATCCGGGTTATCTATTTAAATCAAGAAATCAATGTTATAATGTTTATATAGATTAACCATATACAAGAATTTATAATAATTCAACTTGATCATAAATGAATATCAATCATTAGTATTAATAGAATGATTTCACAATATAAATATAGTCAAATTAAATGACTAATAATTTAATATACCTGAGTATATTACCTTCATCAACATATATCCATTTAGTCATCTTACCCTTCAAGCATTATTCAGCTTTTATTTAAAGTCCTATTATTAACACAGGTTAGCATTAACATAATTATCCCATAATAATCAAAATACATACCATCTAACTCAGATATCAATATTTAAATAGACTAAGTAAATAAACATAATTAAATTATTATCAACTTACTTCATGCATATGCAACACCATCAAAGCATAGAGCAGTAAGTGAATAAACTAAACAAGCCCTCCCAACTAGCCCTATGAGAACAAACATCAATGGCCCTCACCACCCCAACCATCAACATAATGATGGTTGTGGAAACTAGGGACGTGAAGGGAATTCTAAGAAATCAAATTTCCAACTAGTAGACATCTTTAAAATAATACAAGAAAGCTAATGATTTCATTCTAAGGTGAGATGGGAATAATTAATCCACTTACAATATAGATCAAAAATAGGGATGGCTAATAATGGCTTCAAAATAATGTAGAATGGATTAAAATTAATCTAGTATATAGTCTTCAATTTAAACACCTTGGATCCCTATCCAAGTTACAGTCAGCTTTAATATCCTGATTGCCAATATATACTGGTAAACAATATACCTATTTATCTTAATCATTCATGTCTAGTCTAAGAATGATAACTAGACAATATACAACCAAATAAATGAATCACATAAACATCCAAATAAGTCACTTAATTTATTCAAACAAGAATACCAATTTAGACCAGAATATAACACTCTAATTTTTACAAGATCAACACAAACCCAAATATTTCATACAAGCCAACAAAATCTCCTTCAAAATTCTTTGACACCCTCTCAAGCCTAGGTAGAATAAAACCATACATATTCATGCTATCCTAATAGTGTCAAGTCATCAATTCTTGCATAGGTGCCAATACACAAATCAATAACTTAATCACATCATGTCTAAACATTAACCACAGTCAAAGTTTTAATCACCAAAACTTATAATCACAACATAGTGATATAGAAAATAGGTGAAGATATCAAACAAACCCATCAAAATTTAATACCATGGCAAGAACATACATAGTTAACATATATTCAGTAGCTTCGATAAAAATTATATAATGCAATCATATTAAAGATGTAGCCAAAGGCATTCATAAAAGCCCAATTAAAAATAACAATACAGTGAAAAAAATGTAGCTAGGAACAAACCCAATCAATTTAAAGCTACATTGTATACACAGTCAACATGCTAAAATCATATAAAACATAGTTACTTAAATACTCAGTCACATTTACTTATGTTGTTAAAGTCATGACTCAAGACATAAATGCATTCATAATATTAAAACCCAATTGAAACCTAAGTATAATAGTAGTTTATATATATATATATATATATATATATAACAAAATCTCCATCTCCATTATCAAATATACATGTCATGAATATGTTCCACACAATCAAAGATGCGGAAAGAAAACTCAAGTTAAGATTAAGATAATGCAATGCAATAATATAATGTAGGCAAATAAAACCACTATTTTACAAAATATTCAATATGACCACTAACCCTTTAATAGATTAAATAACTTAGTAAACCAACAGGAAGTATATATTCCACAATGGAGTCTATATAGAACCCTGTTAAAAATAATACCTCCATGTTTTGAATATAAACAAACCTAGTTATATTAAAAGCAAAGTAATAAGAAATGGATACACAGTCAAACATACCATGGTCAAGACCCAACCAAATATCAAGTGGTTCAAATGAACATAGTGATACTCAAAAAATTTGTGCATAACACATACCAGAATTCCATCAACCCAAAATATTGAAAAACCTAAGTAAAAACCTGAATCATAATATAAAGGAAAATGTAGTCACCCTTTGAAAATGAAACTAACCCTTAGGGTCCCAACATGTAAATAAAAATGTAAAATAACATGCTATTATAAAACCCAAACACTCTAACAGGAATTATCTCCATTATTCCACATAATGATATCATATATACAGACAAGTTCAACCAACCAAGTTGAAACAACATCATATATTTACACAAAATGAAGCTACATAACTTCCAAAAATAGGTATAATGATATATGTTCAAAACAAGCCAAATAAACCATCAACCATCATTGAACATAGAAAAGATAAACCCTATGGGTATCAAATCATTAAACCAACAAAAATATTTCCATACACGCATGGTTAAGAAATGCATAAGCTTAAACTGAAACAATGGATTTGAAACAATAAAACATCCATATATACATATATATCCATTTTTAAGTTTATATGCAAAATCCAACATCAATTATATTGAATCTTTACCAAGGTCTATGTATGCATCCGTAAGTCCTAATACTTTTGGCTGCATATGTAGCAATTTTTCCCAATTTTACATAGTAAAATAAATAACCAGATAAAATATATCTTACCCAAAATCACAGAGATAAAAATGTAAAATCCAACAAGATAGAAACAAAAACCTCTAACTTTCTAAGTAAGCTATGTGTCAAAAATTGAGCATGGCTTCCATAAAAACCAATCAAACTCTCACTATTCTCCCTATTTTTCTTTCATCTTCCTAACCCCATCAACTCTTTTCATCCACCATCCAACTCCCAATTCTATCCATCCATTTTCCCCATACCCATTTAATGCTCACATTGAATGTGAGGAGAGATAAATCCTCCTCCATTCCCCAAGGTAATCCCCCACCAAATTCATCATAACAATCATTAATTGACCTATCTAGAAAACTTGATCCACCAACCCAACTACCAACTAATGAAAACATATGTTAGAGTTTAAACCATATTATTAATACTAATAAAGTGGATTAGCATCTTAACCCCTACATCCTATACCATTGGCCAAATTAAATACCAATAAATCAAATGATCATAATATGACATCGACTTAAGCTGATTAAAATAAAAGATTTAAATCAATTAAATCATATTTAAATGTTAATGTCAATGCCACCACAAATATAACCAAGCCATGAAACATTCATGCCACCACCTTAGGATATAAGGTGTTTATATAGTCTAAAGGTTAGTCCAAGGGTGTTGAGGGTAGGTCTAGGTAGGTCTTAGGTAAAGCATCCAATTAGGTGAGTAGGGTTCACACATACATGCAAGAGTGAATCAAGAATTTACACAAAAGGAATATGCTAGAGTAAGTCACAGAGGTAGAACAGAAGACTATGGTTGCAAAAATAATAGAAAATAATGACTTATGACAAGAGACCAAAAGTATAACAATAACCAACAAGATGCAACAAGTACCAATGTCATGACAATGACATAATCAATGACCAACCAAGATGTTTGAAGGATAGAAAACATAAATGAAACAAGTATACCTATCAAACTTGTCTAACTACTTAGAATTATTTTAAACTGGGTGTATGGTTACCAACATCTACCTAGCTCATAGATAGAACTTGCAACTACCAAAAGTACATCAATAGTACCACATTGAAAATCAATAAATAATTATAGATTTGAAATAATATCAACTACAGTAATTAATTCATAAAATTATTAAATGCAAAATTAAACATGCAGTCCAAATACCACTACAAAAAGTACCAACATATATTCTAACTAAAGTAAATAATTAGTAGTCAACTTTACAACATCAATAATAACAATTTTTTAATTGTAAAATAGATCATAAAAAGGTAGGATCATAACACATAAGTGTGCAAATATTTTTATATCAGAATGTAGTGTGCCATCAAATTTCCAACTTGAAGGCGATTCAAAGTAGATGGCATTTATTTCATTACAGCTAAATCATATTTTATAGTCTATGAACAACATATTTTCTATTCCATATATGTTTTGTATTTTTCCAAAACCAATTGTCTATTTTTTATGTATATCGACACAATGTTAAATTTATTTGATCTATAAAATTTATTTCCTATCTTGTAATGGGATACACCCCAAGTAAAAATAAATCCCATATTTTATATCTAGTTGAACTAACAAATGAAATAATTAATCACTTTTGAGTGTAAATAAGTAAACCATAACCCAATATTAAAATGTATTTTTACAAGCCTTAATAAATCATAAATAAACTAGCAACTAAAATATTTATAATATGATTATGTAAAATCATGATTCCTACTTTGATATCTAAATTTGGTAATCCATGTAACTTTAAACAATAGCTGTTCCACTCTCAAATCAATAAATTTCTTCCAACTGGAATGAGATCTAAAATTATGAAAGAAATAAATGGACTTTAACTTCAGTGTAGGAAGCTACAATATATAAGGATAATTATTTTTAGAAAAACAAAATAGAACCACAATCATAAAGATAAAATTTTAATTAGGAAAATTCTTTTAGAAATTTAAATAATTTCATCAAAAATTGTTTTATAGTTGATAATCAAATGTTCAATATCCACATTTAAAGCATAAATTTAAATATCTAGCTACTAGTTGATATTATAGACAACAATAGTAAAATAATTTGAAATAATATTTGTAAATCATTAAAATAGGTAATTTTTAATACAATATTTTAAATTTTATTCATCTATCATATAATGCCATTAAATCTTAATCATTACTTGTAGTAGCACAATAATCTATAAATAAGCTAGGATGTCTTCAAGAATTTCTCACATCTTTAGTCCCAATAAAGGTTAGTTTTGTAAACAATGTCTCCATCAACTATTTTTCCTTTTTGAATTCTTGACCTTTAGTGACTTTTATGGATACAATAAAATTATCTTTAGGAGCACCCTTCTTTAGAAAATAGACTATAATAATGTTTGCAATGTTGTAAGTAAATTGAGCATCAACCTAAATTATATATAAAATTTTAGTACAAGTTTCATATTTTTTATCACAATGCTCTACTGCCCAAAAAAACAAAGGATGCTCCTCTACTTTAACTTGTAGTAATTTTACTATAATTTTTATGCATTGTTATCTGTATTAGATGAATTATAAAATGTAAGTTGAAATTGCACAAACCAAATAGTTAGAAACTAGGTCACCATCCCTTCTAATTGAAAGTGCTCATTGTTTATTTATAAGCTTTATTTCTTTTTAGAATTATATTCCTATATTAGAAACCCAACTAAATCAAGAACCAAAAAAAATTGGTATCCACTATAGAAAATAATAATAGTGAGAGTTCAAAAGAATTGAATATATAACAACTAAACAAGACAAGTAGTAATCAGCTTTAAATATCTTATTGATAGCTAAAAGTTTTAATCTATGGTGTTTCCTTTGATGTACTTTTTGTTTAAATCATCACTAATTGTGTATCTTCTTGATAATCTCATAATTCTTTAGTCATGTCAGCATATTTTTCAATAGAGAAACTTGTTTCTACTAGGTTTTAAGTTGACATGTTTCCTTGGGCTATTTCTTCATTTATGAACATCTTTGACTGTAATGTCTCAATCAATTATAATAAAGAATCAAACATTGAAAATAGTTTTATTAATAATATGTGGGAATTTTTTTAAGAGTAATTTGAATTTAATTTTAGGGTCTCACGTTGATTCCATGTCATATATTTGTAATAATATTTTAACATCATCTCTTGATTTATATTTTCCCGTATGCATATTACTGAAACTATTTTAAATTTATTGTTGATTACAATGAATTTATCCCGCCATAAATAATCATAATAGGATATGAGTTTGTACTGCATCTATTAATTATGTACTCCCAAAAATACATTTATCTTTGAAATTTAAATGGATGATCTGATAGAGAAAACCCAATATCCATTAGTCCCACAATATCCAAGGGTTATATGTGATCAACCAAACTATATGTCCACCTCTTCCTCAGAAATGTTGTATGTGATATGAATGTCATAAATTCCATAAATCACTTAGAATCCATTAAAATTGTCTTCATTTAGAATTCTATGACATCCTTAGAAAAAATCATACGTGGTTTTAATACTTTCCACACAGTTGTGAGAACTTCGAAGAAATAAGTGTGCTTAATCACATGGATAAAAAATATATAAATAGAAACCAAGGCACTATAGCTAATGCAATTAGATATATCTATAATATCACTTTCTACTATTTTTATTACAACATTATAGAAATCAACAATAATTAATTTAAGACTAAGGGGGGCTGATTTTTTAATCCTATCAAAACTATACTCAATTGAAAGGGAAATGAACTTTGGCATATGAACTCATATTTATATTTATCCTTTTCATGGGTAATATTAATGAAAGCATGTGTGTGTGTGTGTGTGTGTGTGTGTGTGTGTGTGTGTGTGTGTGTGTGTGTGTGTGTGTGTGTATGTATATATGTATATGTATATATATATGTGTGTGTGTGTGTGTGTGTGTGTGTGTGTATGTATATGTATATATGTATATGTATATATATATATGTGTGTGTGTGTGTGTGTGTGTGTGTATGTGTGTATATATATACACACACATATACATATATGTGTGTGTGTGTATGTGTGTGTATATATGTGTGTGTGTATGTATATGTATGTATGTATATATATATATATATATATATATATATATATATATATATATATATATATACACACATATACATGTATATAAAGATTTTAGCATCCTTTGACATTTCTATTTTTTCATATATTTTTTTTCTTAGTATTCTTCTTCCCTACAGTAGTAGTTTTTCTTTTGCATTTTCTTTTCCATTCTCCAAACTCTTGTAAAATCTTATCAAAGTGGCTTTCATGCATATCTAACTTTTCCATAATAAATTTAGTGCATTTTATCAAAGAAAATTATTTTGTTATTTGTGACTTGAAATAGTTGATAATTTTATGTCATTGTACATTTATCCTCATTTATTATTTTCAATAAATACTTAATATGTCTACTTTGAAACCAGAGATAATTATAGTAAAACTTATCCATCTTTAACTTTATTTACAAGTATAGATAGTTATTTTGAAGACATTCCCCTTTTTCTTCTGGAAAAAAATCTATTATATTATAATTATAATTTGGCATGAAATGTGGATCAAAATCCCATTTGGAGAATATGCAAGCCCACTATTTGTATAGATTTCAAAACATATCACTAATTTTTCCTATATATCATCTAGAAAGAGAAGAAATAATACCTTATCATTCAAGATGTCTAATTTATGTTTCTCAAAAATATTCAAGATTTCATTTTCAAAAATATTTTTCATAACATAAGAATATATGGGTCAGAAATGTGTTTAAATTGCATTAGTAATAGCATTTCAATTGACAATCAGAAATATTAAATATCTTCCAATTTGTTACCTTTTTATGGCTAGTACTAGGTCATTTTGGTCTTCTCTTTATGATCCAGGTTGACCTTGTTTTGTATAATTTATCAATAAACATTAGATGATCCCATACATTATTCACCATGTTATTTTATTTACAAATGCTAATTATTTTCTCAGTTTTGGCCATTTTTTATAGATTGTGAGTAGGGATATATTTCATCCTTTCATGTATAGAATTAAAACTAGAGTTTGTCAAGATAGTCATTTGTGCTTTGATGGTATATTATCCATAAATAATATAAAAAAGAGTCTCAGGGTCATAAAATTATATCTCTAAATATATATTTTTGATAACACTAGTGATTTTATTAAAATGTAACAATTTTTCATTCCTTTGAAGAGGCACTAGGTTACATAAAATTGAGCTAACCGGTTTATCAACACTATCTTTGTCAAGAGATTGGTACTAGTGTTTAAAAGGTTCCTATGGAAATTACCAATTCCAATCCTGAAATATTTATCACTAAACAAAAAAAATTGAATCTTTGAAAATCGTAGAAGACTCAGTATTTTTAAACTCTTTCTCAACATGTTTTAAAATAGACTTTTATTAGAATGATAGTTTTAATTCATAAAACTATGATGCGGAGGTATATTTTTCTAGAATGGTTGGTTTTACCTCATAAAATTAAACATTTTTTCATGGAATATTATTTTACCAAATTCCTTATACATATTCAATTAATTATAAATAGATAAATTAAATCCATACTGATAGAAAAAAATTTACACAATCACAATTCGATTGAATATATTTTGACTATTTTTGTACATCCAATCTCTTTAAATCTAGATAAGGCTTTATTTTCCAACCATAGAAATAATAATAATAATCTTTATGGTGTTTATCAAAACCAAGCCACTTTTTATATATAATGTAAAATATAAATCCATTTTAATCACTTGGCATGCATGTTCAGAGTTGTTTATATATTCCACTTGAACAACAATCAATTATTTAGAAACACATTTCATACTTAATGAATAATTGTGGCTTCTTCATGTTCCCCTAATATTGAATGAAACAACCATAAAGCATTGTGGTGCAATTATCTAGAAAAAAATATATACAAACCATTCTTCATCTCTTCTCTTCCAATCAATGGATACATCAATGAATGGGATCTCTCTATATAAGGTGTGACCAATATGAGCCATTATTTTCTACAATCAAATAAATAGTGTCAAATAAAAGACTATATTATTAGTTTTTAAATGTAAAATAGTATTCTAATAATATTTATTCACATGTTTTAATCTTTCAATTATATATTAAAAAAATTATGCTAAGTGAACACACTTTGGAGCCACAATAGTGTAGAGCTAGAATAGTTTGAAGTCAAGACTATCTGAAACTAAAATGATTCCAATGAAAGCATAAATTATTATTATGTCATTGGCATGTTCAATGGAAAAATTAAATGACATATTTTTAATAATTGAATACTTACATTATATATTAATTAAAAATTATGCCAAATTAATGCAATCTAGATCTAAATTTGTGAAATTATCAAAGGTACTTAGTTATAGAGCTCAAATTATTTAACATATCATAAAACCTTATATGTTAATTTGGTCAATTAATATAAACATATAATTTTAATGACCATCAAAATTTTAATTAATGACCTTAGAAAAGGTACTAATAGACATATGTTTCGCTAGTGTAGTATGGATAGGTTTAGGTAGATCAACAAAATCATTGGAGTTTAAGTTTTGATAAAATTATCTATTGAGATTGTGCCTTACTAGAGGGATGATACAAGTATTCTCTAGAAAATCAACATAAATAATGTGATATATTAGAAAATTGTCCATAGTCAAAAAAAATTGGCACTCAATATTAACTTTTTAGACTAAGTGATAATTTAATATATCAAAGAAATTCATCACTTAAATCTCAACGGTCTAAGCAAATGATAAATATCAAGATTTTTTTATATACACAATGTTGGCATGTAATTACACTTAATTATCCATTATTATATTTAATTTGAGCTTATTGAGAAAATACACTAAATCAAGACCAAATTTTGTTTACTAACTAAAAATTTTAATTGAATTTTGGGGTTAATATAAAAGTAAAACCTAATTTTTAAAATATAATAAATGAAATAGTCATATTAATGTCATATAATAAATTATCCCATCCCACACTATTAAATATATTATTGATGATGCCCAAATCATTATATCCACCTTTGAGGAGTCTTCCAGTAATCATATTTTTTAAGAGGGAAATAATGTTACTGATTGTCTTGCCAATTTTGGGATTAGAAGTAAACGTATGGCCAGATGGAATAGTACCAACTCAATACTAACCCAAATATTAAAAATAATCACCAATGATGATGAATCCAATCCTTATATTTAAATCATACAATCTACATGTGGTAACTTCATCTCAAGGAGTGTGGAGTTTCATCCCCCTATAGTTTAACAATTGTCAAATCAATAATTTAAATCCTTCATGATAAACACTTATCTCTACATCCTAAGTCACCTATTATATCCTCATTCCAAATTTTCCCTTCACATTACTCAGAGTGTAATAAATAGAAATCAGTCTCAAATGGGTGGCAACTGCAACTGCATGAAATCAGTGTCTTGTACTAAGGTGTAGGGAAAAAATAAAAACTAGAAGAAGTTGATTAAAGGAGGCCTTACAGAATATATGTTGAGTTTAAAATTACATGATGATGTCCTTTCTAAGGAATTCATTATCACATAAAATAAACATAACATGATATTAAGGAGGATGAAAATTACTATGTCTGATCGAAGCATCAACAAAGCCACATGAATATCAAGCGAAGGTGAGAAAGCCTACAAAGACAAAATTAAAAAATTGGAGTTAATGCAAAAATTTATAATAGAGGATGTGATCAAGATTGATAAAAAGGGATTTCTTACGTAGGACCTCCCTCTCAGATGGCCTGGGGTATGTTTACAAGTCATGAAAGATTTAACCTTGGAATGGAATTATACTCTAATTTTTTCACATCACTTTTAACTCCTCAACCATTTCTAGGGTTATAAAATTAGCTTGCCCTACTATCTACTAAAATCCCTTAAAGCCACTACCCTCACCTTCTAGGTCAATGAAAAAAAATGATATTATTCACCAAGACCTTATTCTCCTATTAGTCCAATAAGGTGAAACATTACATGGTAAATCTATCCCCTCGCTTAAAGGTTCCCTTACTGAAGGCACTCCTATGGAAGACACCCCTCCTGAGAATATTCTAGTTGATGCCCTTTTTGAGGAAAATCATGGACTATCAGTAAATGAGGAAGGCTTCCTATCCCATACCCAATTAAAACCCTCCCCACCTATGTTCACTCCTCCCAAACTCCCTTCCATGTTCCCCATTCCCTTTTTAAGAAAAAAATTATAACCCTGACCACTCCACCAAAAGGTTTGTTTAATCCTAGAAGTAGGGAGCTCAGTAGCTTGGCTGATGACAATTATGAGTAGAGCATAAAATTGGGGATCTTCTTAGAAAAATTGGAAGGAATTGGGATGGCCTTTTTAGACTTTATAAAACACTAGAATAATTTGAATTCAAAAAATGTAAAGCTCAAGTAGGGCTCTAGACAGGAAAAAATAAAACAACATTTCTCAGTCTAATAAATATGGGAAAATTAGGGTGGGAGAGGATATTATTAAAGACATACAACCTTCTTTAAAGGCTAAAATAATAATCTAAATTCCTCAGCTGAAGTTCAAACAAACTATCTTAGAGGGTCCTTCCAAACTTACCTGAGGATGTACCATTCAGAATCTACTGCAAGAGAACAATAAGAACATTGATCAAGATAATTCAAAGGTGAATTCCTCAAAGGAGGAGGTATAATATTAGGCCTAAGGTTATTTTTTTATGTTAGTTTTACCTTCTTCATGGTAGTTTTTATATGTTTTTGTTATTGGTCTTCTACCTAATAGCCCATTGGGCTTTGTTTCATGACATTTGGTCTTACTTTATTTAAACTATTGCTTGTTGGATACCTCTAAAAATAGCATTATTTTACCTATCAAATAAAAAAAATTAAGGTTATCAAAATTTATTTTCATTTTATATAACCATGATTGTCTCAATATTGCATTATTTTGTAAAATAACTTTCACAACATATAATAATGTATTTAATGTCTTTGGCCTATGATTAATTTGTATGGTAACATGCCGTGTGGCATCCTCAATGAGTAGTACATGTATGCTATATTAAAATTGTTTTCAAATTATACCAATATTTTTTCAAATGTTTCATCAAATTTTGAGGCATGTCTTATCTTAGTAAATTTAAAAACTTAAAAAATAAATGTAAAATTTAGACTACCTTAGTCACAACTTTGTTTTTAATATACTTTCTCAAAATTTTCATTGGAATTTTTGGAAAAGAATTTAAACATAATATATATATTGAACCATTATTTTTAATAAAATTTAAATTAAACTTTCACTAAGCAAATAATTAAAAAATTAGTCTGAGTCAATACAATATGAACCCAGAGTCCCCTGATAGACCAAAGTCCAAATTTAGTTCAAACCCAAAATTAGGAATTCAAGTAACTCAATTATTATATTATTAAATATATAAGGGAACTACATAGTTATAATAGTATATTCAATATTATAAAATATTACAAAGTTAAAATTGGTACTCAAGATTAACTTTCTAGACTTAACAAAAAAAAAATTAATTGTAGTGACTACTATATATGTCTTAGATCATAGCATCTCTAACTTCAAAGTTGCCATGTTGAGCTTCAAAATCTATAGTATAACTATTAATGATTTATAGCATCAGAATTTTTAGCATCCTATTCTATAACTACTTTTCCATATCCATCATGTTCTCATGACTCTTATCATTATTTCCATGAAGTTTAGACCTAATTACGATTATGTGAGAAATTAGAGTTCCAGAAATAAAAATTATTATTAATATGTATAATCAATGGGAGGAATAAACTCACCGTTAATAACATATAACAAATATTCATTGTCACCAAAATTAATTTACTAAAATGGTAGTATAATACACATGACTAGCTCAAATTGGATCTCCAAATGTCATAATTTATTGAAAGATGATTGTCATTTTATTTTATAGTTTAGACGTATTGATCAAGATAAGGACATTCACCTTTATAATTTTAAAAGTAAATTGATGTTGAAAAACCTTATAATTGAATATATAAAAAAAATTGACTATTAATATGTAAAAAAAATGTAACATTCTCAATATTCATCATTACCAATTTAGTTATGAATGAACCCTTTATTATACACTAAATTAGACTAAATATATGTTGACATTGAAACCTTAATGATAGATTATTAACAAGTTTAAGTATATTAATTATCTTAAATTAGTATTAATTTATTGCATAGTCTATATTACATCTTAATGACATATGATTGACTCATCATCATCACTAGTTTAATCACTCACATTAATTTAACACCATCAAAATCAAACACAATAATAACGATAACCAAAGTAATCAATCATTATGAATTTTAGATGCTGCTAAAAGAGTAGTTAACTAAATATTTACTTCTCAAAAATTATTTTAGTTTGATTATCGAGAATTTTGTCCATCAATGATGTTACTCTATGAATATTTTGATGTCACTGAGAACAAAACTATATTAATTATCCCTCAATATTAATTTTTTGCATAGTGTTTATGTACATGTAAAGGATATATGAGTCTCATTATCTCCAATTTAATATCTCACATTAAATGCATTGATATACAAATCAATCAATCATCATAAATTATATAACACTGACATCAAAATTATGAATAGCCAAATTTTAAATATGAGGAATAATTAAAATCCACAAAAAAATTTAGCACATTGAGAACTAAAATAGTTTTGGGCACAACATGTTTATCAGAGTCCATGAATTAGATACCTTTAGAAATTGATCATTGCTAAGGATGAATAAAATAACATTAATCAATGGGGTTAACTCATAGGTATTTTATCCTTGTTGGGAATTGAAATCATTCCAATAATAACATAGTCACCTGTAACAATGCATTATGACCCAAAAAAACCAATCATTACTCAAGAGGAATAAAGGAACATTAATCAATGGTGTTAATCTATAGGTATTTTATCCTATTCAAACTAAAATGGTTCATGGAACAACATAGTCTCCTATAACTATGCATTAGGACCTGGCAAAAATGTTCAATGGTTAGGAGGAATAAAGTAAATTTACTCTTCAAATTGGTACTCAAAGGAAAATTTTCAATAATTTTTTATGTTATAAGTGGTAAAATGTTTTAAATATAACCATTACAGATTATTTTTAATTTTTCCAATAATTTAATTTCTTAAATAGTCCCTATGAAAATATCAATGACAGAGTTTTCATCATCACCAATTAAAATCAATTGTGTAAATTTGTGGTGATTATGAGACCATTGAGAACTTAAATGGTTCCAATAATAATATACTCTCCATATTTAGTGTATTATAACAAGTTATAAACTAATCATTGATACATTGGAATAAATAAATAGTGATTAATACTCTTACCCTGCAGTGATTTTGAACTTGACAAGAACCAAAATAGTTTTGAGAATAATATGGTCACCCAAATTGATGCATTATGACCCATAAGAAATCAATCATTTATAGGTTGGAATAAATTATAATTAAATAATACTATTACTCTGTAATAATTTTGAGATCATCAGGAACTATTATGGTTTTAGGAATAATAGAGTCACCTAAATTAGTGCATTAGGACATGTAGGAAATTGATAATTGATAGGTTGAAATAAATGAAAATTAATAATTGTATTTACATAGTGGTGATTTTGAGATTATTATGAAAATATATGGTTCCAATAACAACATAGTTTTTTAATCAGTGTATTATGACCTACCAAAAATAGATGTAAACTGATTATTACTGAGTAAAGAAAATTTAAATTACTTGCCAAATTTGGCACCTTAAGGAATATTTTAAAAATATTTTAGACTCAAAATTATCTTTCCAAACTATTAAATCTAATATAACATAAATTCATCATGAAAATATTTCAGTCAACTATTTCTATCACATAAATATTCTAAAATTTATAAGTTGATGTCTTGCATTGTTTTTATTACTATCCTAATGCCATGGTTCTATTTAGAGTGGGAAGCCAAAAAAATTATTTGGATCTTTTTTAAGATGTACTTAGTGCAATTAAAAGGATGAGTATTAGCTTGTTTTTTATCTATGCAATAGTTCAACATCATTTAAAGCAATATAATGCAATTAATTATATGGAAGTTAGTAGTTTCTCATAATATAGACTTTCAATGATGAGAAGGTTCAACATAATTTCTTATTAAATTAGAACAAGTAGTTTCTTTAACTTAGAGATAATTCTTAGGATGATGGATTAACTTGGTGAAAGAAGGATGAGTTACATGTTTCTTTTTTAGTATATTATGTGCAAAGGTTTAAATGAACATAACATGTAATTTATATTTTCAAATAATAATACTCTAAAAACTACCAATAATTTAGTATTAATATTAGTTTCTAAATCTTTAGTCTAGCGGATGGCTACCCACTCTAGCTAAAGTATCTTAGGATGGACTTAGTGAAAAAAGAATGAGCTACATACTTTTTTTTAGTACTCTATATAAATTATGGATCAACATTATTTCAATAAATAAATACAATACAAACATAACATGTATACTAGATTTTAAAATAATAATAGTTGGTAATGAATTTAGGATTAATAGTATTTTCTCAAATTTTAAAGTGGGTTTCTACCCACTCTAACTGAGGTTTCTCATGATGCACTTACTCATTAAAGGATGAGCTACACGCTTTTTTTAATCAAACTGTGTAAATGAGGTTGAACAAAATAGTAAATATTTTCAAATGATAATAATAAAATTACGTGTAATGGTTGTTAATCTGTGTATTAGTTTTTTTATTAGAGTGGGTAGCCACCCACTCTAAAATTGAATTCATAGGTTGAATTAATTAATATAACTGATATTTTTTAATAAACATGGGCATAGACATTCTAACATAAATATATCAGACATTCAAATATGTGGTGAAATGTGACTGGTTCACATCCTCACAGTGATAGTTCCCCATGTGGTGAGATACGATTGATTATTAAGTATTTTATGTAAAATATTATAATAGTATTAAACTAATTAGTATATTCAACATTGATTTTATTTATATAATATAAACAAATATTTTTTAGTGAATATTTTAGTCATATACTTTAAATTTGAATTATTAAAAATAATATTATTATAGTTCAATATAAAATATTATACTATATTGTAAATAATAATATTTGTTTATGAAAATCCTGATGGAATGTACTAAGATTAATTTTTTCACAATGATACTAGCTTTATTATTAAAAAAAATAAAATAAATGAAACAAAAGTTTAGACATGTGGAAAGATGTGATTAGCTCACATCCTCTCAATGACTATTCCCTACGTGATGAGATACGATTGGATATTATGTAGGTTATGTAAAATATTATAATAGTATTCATTAAATTACTATAGTCAACATTGATTTGTTTTAAATAATATAAAGCACAAAAGTTTTAGTTAATAGTTTACAGCCATATACTTTAAAATTTCAAAAAAATTGAATTATTCAAAATAATTTTATTATAGTTCAATATAAAATATTATAATATATCATTAATAATTATTATTATCACTAAAAATATTATTGGAATATATTATAATAATATTCAATTTATTTAAAATAATATTAGCAATTATTATTAAAAAAAATTAAAAAAACTTTTAGAAAATTATGTTAATACATTTATAACATCATTTTTAAAAATATTTGATAACTTTTTGGACATATTCAAATTTAAAAAATTATATTTTGTATTGATTTTTTTGATAAATTAAAATTTATAGTTGACAATGTCTACTTTAAAATTATAGTTATAATGTGAATTATTCAAATAATATTATAGGTTACTAATATATTATAAGCTTGCAACATTAATAGGTTACTAATATATTTGTGTGTGTGTGTAAAATTCTAACATTCAATCTAAAATCTTACAATATACCATAATAATAATTGTTATATCAATGTAATCTTGAAAATAATATTTTAATTTACAATTATATTGAAGGTTTGCAAAATTGTGTGTGTGTGTGTGTGTGTGTGTGTGTGTGTGTGTGAGAGAGAGAGAGAGAGAGAGAGAGAGTGTGTGTGTGTGTGTGTGTGAGAGAGAGAGAGAGAGAGATTTAATATAAAATTTAATTTATATTAATTAATAATAATAATAATAGTATTAATAATAATAATAATAATAATAACAACAACAACAACAACTCTCATAGTTCGTGTTGCAAGGCATAGGGTATAGTAAAGAAAAAATTATTTAAAACAAGTCCATAAAATGTTATATAAAAATAGTATAAAATATAAATTATTTAAAATAATAGTAATTTAAAATTAATATTACAATGTAAAAATTCAATAACACGTTAATTACAATACTATTTGAGAATATTTGTTAAAATAAAAATCATTTTTTAAAATCTTCCTCTATGCCACTTTAAAAAATTATAACATCTTTTGTTTTTAGGGTAAATCAAAAACTAGTATAATATTTGAAATTTGATTATGCCAGCTTAATATTTCCCACCTACATAATTTTTCAATGTGATCCCATAAATCTTATTTTTGACTAAGAATTTGACATTAGAAAATGTCACATTTTGGTTTGGAAGGTAATGAAAATTTAATACAAAACATTTCAGATTTTAGACATCCTACCAATTGAATCAAACAAGATTTATTTAAGGGATGGTACAATTAAAACTATTTTAAAACCAATCTTTAGGGTTTGATTTGTTTTTTATAGCTAAAAAATGAAAGTAAATAAGAGAAGGAAGTGCATGGCTTTCAAACTATTTTAGAATTTTTATAGAAACGAACCAATCCTAGGTAATATATGATTAGGGGATTGAAGAGGAATGGGGTGATTCACTACCATTGCTACAATGTTGATACAAATTAAAGGAGTACATGCATGACATTGAGAATTAAGCAACAAGAAGTCAAATAACTCTAGATATGTTTTATATAGAATTTATGCAGTATTTGTAATAATTCTTCTATCACTGAGTCCATCTTGACAAACCACTCATTTGAAAAGAGACTCATTTTAAGCTTTAGTTTGATTCTTCAATAATTATTATAATCATGCTAATACTTTTTATTTGTTTATAAATTTTATTTCCACTGTCTTTAGTATTTATAAATATTTTTTTTCCAATACAACTCAAATTTATTATTTTATAAATGATTACGACTATAAAAAACTCATTTATTATTTATTTTTTGTTATTTTTACTATTCTGTTAAAAAAATAAACAAACATTTTATTTCAAACATGTTTACTAAAAATAAAGTTAAATAATTTGATAATATTTAACTTGTTTTTATGTCATAATTTTTTTATTTAATTTTTTCTATTTATTTATGAGTACTTGTAAAATTATGTAAATTTGTTGAAGCAATAACCTAGCTTCCATGTTTTGGTCTTTTTGAATATCAATTGTGTTCAAAAATCCTTTTCTTTGACTTTTGTTCCAAAGGAGGATCTACAAAATAGAATGGTTAATATCTCTTCTTTTCTTGATTTTATTTATGTCATTTTTATTTTAATGCACCTAACATACAAAATTTAAAATGATATTTCAAGCCACAAAAACCTTTTTTTACCTTTTTTTCAAATAGATTTCTCAGAATCAATTTATTTTGAGTTGTATAAATATTATATTTATTTTATTATATTTGATCAAAAATAGTCATTGATGAGATGTAGCACCCATTAATAAGTGGTATTGATATTCAAAATTATTTCATCCTTAAAAAATCTAATTATAGTGATCCTTTTATTCTAATTGACATATAAAATACTTAATACGGTCATCTTTACAAGGCTTTTTATGATCACGGTCCATTGAATTTAGAATATAAAATGTAATTAAGTCTTTAAAGCACAAAGATGAAAAATAACCTTCATTTACAAAGAATCATGTTTATATTGGAGGCATATTGTCACCTATCCTTTAAAGTTTTAAATCTTTGTAAAGTCCAGGTGAAAATTTTCTTATCTTTGCTAAGACCTGTTAAATATTTAAATCCATTAATATTTTGAATTTATGAATTATTCATGAAAATATTTTAAGAGTGGATGGCCAGCTTTATATCCACTGAATCTTATAAATGAATTCATATTGATGAGATTATTATAGTGGGTGGTTGTTCACTCTAAAATAGAATCCTACAAGCTTGGCTTGTTAGGAGAAAAATCGAAATAGATTGGGTAATTTCCCACTCTAATTTAAAGAGATCAATGCTAGGGATACCAGTAAAAACAATGTAACTAACTAGTTTCTTATTAGTCTAAGTTTTATAATCAAAATGACTCTGATTGAGTGTAAAAATTATGTCATTAATGTGTTCAATGGAAAATGTGAACCAAAATTTCCTAGTGTAATAATAAGGTTGCTCATCCTTTTTCCACTAAAGTAAATCCTGAGATTCATGTGAATATTAAAATGGTAAGCTTCCCTCTCTAAATTATAATCTATTAATCTCATTTTCACTATATTTAATAACTTAAAATAATGTTAAATTATTATACAGATAAATAACAAGCTTAGTCATTCTTTTTTCAAGTTTAGACTATCAAGAGAAATCTTTGAATAGAGTGGGTGACAACCCACTTTAATTTAAAAATATCAATGCTAAAAATACTATTAAAAATAGTTTAACTATCTACTTTTTATTATATCTGGGTTTTGTAATCAAACTGACTCCAACCAAGTGTAAAATTATGTCATTGGCATGTTCCATGGAAAAAGTGAACCATAATTTCTCAATGTAAAAATAAGGTTACTCATCCTTTTTGCACTAATATAAACCATATGATTCTTGTTAATCTTAAAGTGGGTACATACCCTCTCTAAATGAGAATCTACTGATTCTATTTACACTATATTTAATAACCTAAAATGATGTTAACAATTATACAGACAAAAGACAAGCTTACTCATTATTTTCTCAAGATTAGTCTATCAGGAGAAAACTCTAAATAGAGTGGGCAGCCACTCACTCCAAAACATAACCATGATATGGATAATACTAATTACTAAAAACAATATTACTCATCCTATTTGCAGTATAACTAAAAACCTTTACATTTTTAATTAATTTCTTGTTATACATAGGTTTGGTAATAAAAATTAGTCTAGCTAAATGTAAAAAAACATTATTGACATGTTTATTAGAAAAAGTGATACATAATTACCCAATTAAACAAGAATGTTGGTCATCATTTTTTGACTTAAGTAAATCATGTCATTCATATGAATATTAGAGTAGGTAGCTGCACACTCTAAATGATAAGATACTAGTCTTGTTTGCACTATATGTTGAATCATTACATAAATAAATAATATGCTTACTCATCATTTTTTCACTAATTCTAATGCATCCTAAAAATATATAAATGGAGTGGGTAACCACCCACTCTAAAAGAGAGCCATGATAGGGATACTAATAAACATTCTCTTTGCATTATTATTATCTAACGTGATATTTTACCATTACAATCAAATAACATTAAGTATATTAGTTAGTAGCTACCTTGAACAGTCATGTTCCAAATTCTTATACAAACCCAGATCACTCAAATTAGTTAATAACTACTTAGAACACTTAAATCCACTTTAAAAATTAGAGTTCATAGAGAATAAAATGTGTTAATTTTTTTGTTATCAATATATGAGATAATTTTTATTATCATTATCATATCCCCATGACTTAAGACCTTACAAGCTTGTATTTCATCCGACTCCATTCATTCCACAATCAATAAATTATTATAATGTTAAGGGTTTTGGCCCTTTTGAGTGCCCAATTATTATTAATAAGGTTATTTAGAGCTAATTATTTTTTATTGGTGAAATATAATTTGTATTTTGATCTAAATCATTTGTGTATCTAGTTAGATGTATAAATTATACCTGGCATGCAAATCCTCATTATTGTTTTGAATGAACACTTAGTTGTTTTACTCCATTTATGTCTTTTGACACATATTTCACATTTTATAGTATTCTAGTATGATCATTCCTCAAATAGTGAACCATAATTCCATGTATCCTCATGCCATAGATATTTATGAGTCTTCCTTTAAAAAATGAATAATTTTAGATGCATGTTAATTTTTGTATGAAGGTGATCTTTGAAGCAATAATTTAGCATGATTCAGCAAAAAAATTATACATTATTTTTGATGAAACACTTTTTTATAGAATTTTATTTTATGCAAAAATATTTATTGAAAAACATAAATGGTATAAAAATAAATTAATTATAAAAATCATATTAGTGATTTTTTCTAGAATGTTGTATCATGTAAAAAGATTTGTTGAAGCACATAAATGGTATAAAAATAAATCAATTATAAAAATCTTGTCAATGTTGAGGTGAGATGGATTCTATTTTTTATTTATATATTTCAAACATTTTTCCATCATTTATGGGATGGGTACCAATATCAAAGGGTGCATGTATCTCATCCCAATCCATTCATTCTGCACTTAAGCTATTATTTTAATAAGGAATTTTTTCCTCTTGTCAACTAAGGTTATTTGTAGAGAATATTCCATTTTTATAAATAATCATTCCTAGCATGCAAATAATAGGTAAAAAAAATCATGTGAAGATAAATACGTATACATATAAATTTACAACTTCAACTTAATATTCATATTATCCTACACTCTTTGTCATCCAGTCTATATTTTCTAGTTAGAAAATAAATGAAAATATGACCATTACATTAACTATAAATAGTGAGTAAATCATGAATATATATATTTTTTTTTTAATATATAATATGTCCATAAATAATGTATAAATTTACATATTCAAATTAATATTCATATTATCCTTCACTCTTCATCATCTATTATTTGTTTTCCCAACACAAAATCATTGAGATTTTAACCACTACATTAGCAATAATCAATGAGGTAATAATGAACAAACTTTTTTAAAAATATACAATATGTCCACAAAGAATGTCAAAATTTACATCTTCAAATTAAAATTAATATTATCCTTCACTCTTTGTCATCCATTCTTTGTTTTCCCATCATAAAATCAATGATAATTTGACCACTACATTAGCAATAAATAACAAGCCAATCATGAACAAACATTTTGAAAAATATATAATATTTACATAAACAATGTCAAAAATTACTTCTTAAAATTAATATTCATATTATCCTTCACTTTTTATCATTCATTCTTTTTTTCCCATCACAAATTTAATGAGAACTTGACCAATACATTAATAATAAATAATGAGCTAATCATGAACAAACATTTTTTTTAAATCTATAATATGTACATGAAGAATGTCAAAATTTACATCTTCAACTTAATATTTATATTATACTTCACTCTTTTCATCTAGTCTTTATTTTCCCATAACAAAACCAATAATAAATTGACCATGTTAGGAATATTATCTATAGTGCTCACATTATATGCTTTTAATTGAGTGTGTGTGAGAGATATTAAATAATAATGTATGTTAATAACATTTTTTCTTATGTTTGGCTTTACCATTTATAATATCTATTATCAGAGCAATGGAATATTGAATATTGGTAGGGGTAGTCATTTAGTATTTCAACCTTGAGGATGATAGTACTTTGTGAAAAGTTAGAGATATATATAAACAAAATATTTTAGTGTAGATTAGTGTTTTTGAACCCTACATAAAATTCATTCACACCTTCATTTGCACCTATAGATCAAAATAAAAACTTTGGATGTATCCAACCACCTAAGAATTCATTACTTTTATCTACCATAACTTCTCACTAAGATCAATCCTTCCTTCATCTAGCATCAAATCATGCATTTAAGGTGTTTGGATGATTGAATTTTGATGAATACCAATAAATTTGTAAAATTTTCATTATATATTTGAAGTAGTTAGGGATTTTAAGATTTTTGTATTGGATTGCTAGAATCTGGAGTAGCAGTTAGAATCTCAATTGAGTAGAGGAAGGGGACTCTCTCGATGGCATGGATGAATACCTTACCAAAGACTGAACCAATTTTTAGTTATTAAAGGTGCAACATGAGCTATTACACTTAAAGCTATATATGAAGGGGTTTTTCACTTTAATCATTCACATCTACTTCTTGGAGTCAAAAAAATAATAAATATAAGAATGATTGACTATATATTAGAGTCTGAGGATGCTAAAATTGAACCATCATAGCTAATGGATGAAGAAGAGCTTGTAAACATTTCCAAACTTACATCTAGATCTAAATAAAAATTTCTCTCCACATATGGTTGGTGGTATAATGGTCTAATGCTTGAAATGGAACATAGAAATTTGACCGAGTTTTAATTTTTGAATCTGACATCAAGAACATGCATATTTTCAAATTATATCTACAATAGTGTTTCTAATTTGATAGTGGCTTATGTGTGTCACATGGTATTTGTGTGTTATTTGAGGCATTAAAAATGTATATTTCATTAGTTGGGTCAATTATTTATGTAACCTTTAACCAATGTAATGGAATTTGGAGGAGCGTAAAATGACTTGGTAGAAACATAGGTTCTAACTCAACTCCAAAATTGTTTATAGATTTTTCCTTTGTGTGGACTCTTTATAGCATATGAAATGGTAAATCATCATCAAACCTCATTGACATCTACTTCCAAAAATGTGTCTCAAATTCAAAATGTCTTTTTGGTTATTCAATTATCTATAATATAGTTTTTTAATTTTATGGGTTAATAGTTTAAATTTTAAGTAATTATTGTTATATTTTATGTTTCATTTTTATTATGTATGGTTTTTATTGGTTTTTATTTTATTTTCAATGTTCATTATGTGTTTTTTTAATAAAAATACAAAGTCAAAATATCTCTATTTGTAATGGATGCATTTTTTAGTGAACCCAAGGGGAAGTGTATGCTATTCAAAAATTACATATAATTGAGCCTCAAATCTATATTTTTTAAGTAGTAATAAATAGGAGTTTGGATGAATTTCAACATCCTCTCATCAGTCACTAGCGTAGGATATAAAACTACATTAATGGCACCAATATGTGTTAAACCAACTAAATCCAAGGACAATTCTTTATGATAGTGAAACCATCTATGCTATGTAAAATCAAATGGAAATGATTGTGTATTGGATACATAAGATACATATGATGACTTGGTCCTCATTTTTTATCTGAAGTATTTTTTTTATTTTTTCATGTTTTATTGTGATATAATAAGTGAGAAATTCTAGATGTAATCCCCTAATGTAAAAATGTAGTAGAGTACTGATCTATAGATTTTTGTATCAATCGTGATAATTATAAATGTTTTTGGTAGAATCCTACGTAAAACCATCTTTAAAGGTTTTTGGTTGAATCCTCTACAAACCATATTCATAGGTTGTTCATTGGAGCCTTTGTAAAACCATCTTTATGGGTTGTTAGTTGAAACCTTTATTAAACCATTAGTGTATAGGTGTGGAGGATGAACATAAGTGTGGGTCCTTGTTCATACCTAGGTGGTTGATGTATCCATCCATGAAATCCACTATTGATAAATAATTTTGGAGAGTTGTGTGATGACACATGTGAATCAAGATCATAAACAAATAGAGACGCCATGCTATAGTTCTAAAACAAGATGTTTTCTATCATTTTTATATTAAGGGAGGGAATGTTATTAATATTATGTTTAGTGCTCACATTATATTCTTTTAAGTATGTGTGAGATAATAAATAATAATGTAAGTTTATAATAATTATTCTTGTGTTTGGCTTTACCATTTGTAATATACCACTACATTAATAATAAACAATGAGCTAATCAAGAATAAACATTTTGAAAAATCTATAATATTTCCATAAAGAATGTCAAAAATTACATCTTAGATTTAATATTTATATTATCCTTCACTCTTCATCATATATTCTTTGTTTTATCATCAAAAATCAATGATAATTTAGCCACTTCATTAGCAATAAATAGTTAATTAATCATAAACAAAAAAATTTGAAAAATCTATAATATTTATGTAAATAATGTTGAAATTTACATCTCCAACTTAATATTCATATTATCCTTCACTCTTCATCATCCAGTATTTATTTTCTTGTTACAAAATTAATGAGAATTTGACCCCTATTTTATCAATAAATGATGATCCAATCATGAACAAACATTTTTAAAAATATATAATATATTTGTAAATAATGTCCCCATAATTTGCATGCCAAACTTTATAACTATTAAAGTGATAATTCAAATCAAGAACATTGATTGGTTGAATAATGAAACTTAATTATATCATTGCACTTTAATGATCCTTTTCATGAATTTTCAACATTATCTAATTAAAATTTTACTTGGGAACTACATATTTTTGAATGCTTTTGCTCAATAAAACTTACAATTGAAACCCACATAGTATATTGAATATTAAAATTATAACTTTAAGCAAGTATTTTGAAAACCCTTTACTGATTGAATAAATCTAGAAAAATGAAACATACACATTCATTTGTACTAAAAATAATTCTATATTCAATAAAGATCTAAAATCGAACCTCCAAAGTGTGAGACAACTTGACCACCTTTTATTTTTGTTTTAGATCTAGGGGATAAAATAATTAACTTAAATTTTAGATCTCTACTTCCAGTACTAGTTTCCTAGGTGTTTGAATGTGATATGGTAAATTAGGACTTTGTCAAATGATTAAGCCTTTGGAAAATTTTGAGAACTTTTGAAAAATTAATCATGGCTTTGGAAAATGAGCCATATTAATTCAATCATCTCTAATATTTTATATAAATTTGGAATTCTATCAATGTTTTTATGAATTGGTGGGGTTATAAATTAGAAAACATTTTATGTTGAAGCTATTTATTGAGTTGGAGATGAGACAACCAAAATAACGAGTCGTTGGAGCTATGTTAAGTTAACAGTTTCACCAACTTATCAACTTTTATTTTGTAAATGCTCGTTGTCATATTTTCAAGTAAGGAAAAGTTTTATTAAATATGAAATGACTAAATACATATCAATATTTGTGAATGGATCAATTACTATATCTTTGAAGTAAATTTAGAGCAATATACTTCAAATTATTCAGAGCAAGATATACCATGCACCATATTAATTCAAACAACAATTATGATGCTAAGTAGGCCACATTTATCTTTCTACCTCCCATTTCATGAGTAAGGACACAATTTATTAAATTTGAAATGATAGAATAGTTATTAATATTAGCACTTATGATGTTTTAAAAATTATTTAAACACTATATAACTTTATATTAGTGAATTAGGGAAATATAGACTATCAGGGACTGACGTAGTTCCTAACAATCTCCCATCGGCAAATAGAGTGCCTTTGGGAAATTATTAATTCATAAAAATATTCATTTAACCAATAATAAAATAGAGTTATGTGAAGAACCCATGCATTACAAGTATCATTATTTTATCTAATCGGTATTTGGTAACAAGTCGAGAAGACAAGTCAGATAGGTAAGAAGATGAGCTACCAAATGATGATTAGAGAAGGGGATGTTGATAGGCCAAGATGGATCGAGGGTAATTATTTCTTAAATCACCTCATCTCTAGTGATTATTTCATGAGGTGGCAGATGTGGGTTAGTACTGAGGCTGAGTTCCATCATGGGAAAGGTTATGCAGATTTCCAAAATTATTTTGATGTGATGAGCTCAGTCCCCTCATAGTCCTTGATAGGCCTAAAAGGACTTATTAATCTTGTTGGATATATTTTAAGGCATTTCATTGCTCTCTACCTTAAACAATCTCATAGACTTTCTATCTCTCTAGTTTCAAATATGGGTGGTGATATTATCAATATCAAGCCAACCTCTATAAAGGAATTTCAATAAGACCTTATGGTATGGCATATTATCCAGGAGGTAGAGGGTGCTTCTTTCATCGATGGGATGTTTGGCCATGATGAGAATCTATCTTGACAATTTATAGAGTTCTAGGAGGAGAATTCCAGATAAGTCCATTTGGGGTGTATCAATTTTGAAGTCTTTGAAGAGGTGATTGGACAAGCCATGGGGATCCCCATCAAAGGGAAAAAAATTAGTCGGTGCAATAGGGTGTCAAACCTATAAAACATGGGGATTTTCTTTAGGGAAGGTGAGGCTACTTCAAAGCTCCATGAGGGATTTGAAAGAGAGAAGCTGCCAATGTCATGGGGGAAAATTTTGCTCATGATAATGAAGTTCTTCACTTTGGAAGGAAAATTCACAGTATTTTACCACTATCATTTTGCTTTACTCAACCATTTTAGGAATAAGATGGAACTTGGTTTTCCCTTTTTCCTATTATTTTCATTGGATAATTCCATTAAGTTGGCTAAGGAAATTCAGGCCAAAAATCCTAACTTCCCCCTCATTCCCATCCACCAAGGTCTCATCTTGAGGTTATACCACTTTCATTTAGCCTTGTGTCCCTAAAAAAAAATCAAATTCAGCTTGTTGGAAGGCTCCCCATCTCACCCTTCTCCTAATGTTAAAGGTAAGAGTAAAAAATCTATTGGGACCCCTAAAGCCTCCCCTAAAACTCTATTGGAGGGACCCATAATTGAAGACTATAGAACCCATAGTGGGACCCCCCTTGATTCCAAGGATAATTCCCCCAAGTCACCTTGTGGTAAAATTGGGACACCTAGACAGAGGACTAAGAAAGGGTTTGCTAAAATGGGTTATAAGGTTGATGAGGAATAAGGCAATGTTTAATCTAAAAAGGCTAAATCTGAAAAGGAGGATATTAGGGGAGTTAGGGCATCAGGGAAAGATGTGGACCTGGGTCCTAACTTGGTTGAGATTGAGGCTGGGGGTAGTGTAAGTGTTCACGAGTCCAACCTTATTGCTGGAATATCATCCTTAAACCCTCAAGGCATTGTCATCTCTGATGACTCTAATTTTTTTGAAGACACTTTTGAGGTTGGTAAAGACAGGACCCCTTTTGAGTTGAAGCAAGAGGTTGAGGGAACTAGCCATTTTCCTAAAATGAATGAGCCCTACTTAGATGAGTTTAATGAGGATGTTATTGAGGCCCATGGCTAGGAAAAGAAAGTTGCTCACTATGCATTAATATTATGGAGGAATTTGTGAAAATCAAGGCCAACATGGATAATATGCATAAAAATAGAGAATAATGGTTGAATTTGTTTCCAAGTCTCTTCATCATATAGCTATTGTGTTTTTTGTAGTTAAGGATTTTAAAAATAAATTAATGGATGTGGGTGTGAATAGTATGGTGACTATAAGTAAATCATTGAGTGCCTTACCAAATATGGGACTACTAATAGTCCATAGTTGTTTTACTAGCTCTGTATGTTTGCCTGGTTTTTTTGTACTTGTTTTATGTTAGTGTTGTATCTGTGTTGTTAGTATGCTATTTGTGTGTTGTTTCTGACTCATTGGAGGCTTTATGTGCCCATGGGGAAGCTTTTTAAAGGCCCCAAGACCCTCTTTTCCTACTTATCTAATCAAAAACAATTTAGGAACAATGACATATAAAATAATGTTAACATACCTTCCATTATTGTAAGAATTAAACACTACTTTCAAAGTCATAATTTAATTTATTCATATGAAATTTAATATATTATTTATAAAATTCATTTAGGTGTTTAAATATAAGCACTAGGAAGTTAAAATAATTGAAATAAATAAAAATATTAAGTTTAAATCCATGAATTCAAAGATCAATAATGAAGTGAAATTATCATTGATTTTCCTAAGGAAAACAAAGAGGATAACCGTGATTGAAGTATGATTTTCCAAGTAAATATGATTTTTCAAGGAAAAATGATTATCTTCTATGCTTTTGGACATGTTGTGTATTATTTAGGAACTAATTATAATAGTATGGATCTAATTTCCCATATAAATATGGAACTAGAATAGTCTAACGCTTGTTCTAGTACTAATTTTTTATGTTAATTTTGGAGTCAAATAGTCATGAGCTAGACCTTGATATTGATACTAGATCTTTAGTCTAAAACTTAAGACTTTATTATTCAATCACTTATTATTATGCCCTATTTTGCAAAATATCATATCTATTTTCCAAGGAAATGTTATAATATAATAGATAATTGTTGATGTCTAAACGTGTATCATGGGTGGTTCTTAGTGTTTAGAAAACACTAATCATTTTTGAATTCAAAGAATCCAATGCATGAGTTTTAGGTTATGATAATCGTATTATATTTGATGGAATAGAGGTAGAATAAGTGGATTGTTTCATAATTTATATTAGTTGGTGGTTGGGAGCCATCATTGCTTAATAGTTTATCTTTGATTTTGAAGATGATCTATGCTATTTAAAGTAAATTATGCTCAAAAACTAAGTTTAAAGTTAAACTAAGATGAATATTCACAATGAAACTGATCTAAATTGAATTGATAAAAAAGGGGCAAAAGGATGGGTAAAGTAGAGAATAAATATGTTGTTGATCTTTACCCAAACATTATGACAAAGTTCAAGTTTCATCTGAACATGCATTTAACCAATATATGACATGAAGTATCATAAGCTCAAATCCTATCACACATTAGGTAAACATCTAAGAATAATATGAAATAGTGCAAATAAGGGTTAGGTTTACTTTAAAGATTCACCCCTATAAGTAAACAACATTCGTACATATGTAAGAAATGTCAAGAACACAAAGTAAACCTTAGAACTTTCAACTAATCTAGAATTAGCACAAATTATCAAATCTACACTTAAATATGCACATCTAGAATTCATAGGAACCATTCAAATCTGAGATCTAGACCAAATAAATGAGAGAGAAACCATGATAGCAATTCACACAAATAAATATGGATAAACTTTTCAAAACTCCTTGATTTTGTATTAATTTTCTCAAAAGTTAAAAAATAGTTTTGGCTCAAAAACTCCCTCCCCTTTTACAATTGACAATACCTATTTATATAGACAATTATTGAGGTATGTCAGTTAATCAATTCAAGTGCTAAGGACAGTTGTCCTTTTACAATTATTCTAGAACTTCTAAGACACTTTAAAATGATGAACTAATAGGCAATGTGCTTTACAATTTTCAAATGCCTTTACAAAATAATATTCTCTTTTCAAAAAATATACAAGCTTAATTACAAATAAAATATTCCTAACTTTGAGACCTTTTTGTTGATGTAGTCCCCTATTGTTGTTGCAAGATCTTCATTACTCTTTGATGTTGTTCATCAATTAGCTTCAAATTGACCACAGGCTCCATAAATAGTTCATCTTCTTGATCTGCCATATTCTTGAGATCTTTATTGGCCCTTTTTAATGCCTCTTTAATTTTTTTATCCTCTATAATATTCTCCTCTATAATAAAAAGCATGTCCATAAACTTGGTGTTATCAGCCCCTATCTTCCCTTGGCTCTGACTTTTTACTTCATGCATGACTTGAGTGACCCTGTATTTGAATTCATCATCAATTATCAAACCAACTAAGATAAGTGTAGTGGAGTCCTTTATTATGCTTCCCAATATGTATTCCATCTTATTCTACAACTACATGTTATCCTTAAGAAGACTCTCTAGGTTCTTAGACCAAGTGCTTAAACCTTTGATCTTGTCTACTAGCAATCCCATGAATGTATTCAGATGGGCCAAGTCAATGATCTTAAAATCATGAATTTGATCTTCAACCAAGATATTGATCAAATCCTTTATTTTTCCTCTTGAGATCTACCATTGGTGGATAAGGCCCTTGGTTATTGCATCATGCCAGCTCAACATACTTTGTCTAGACTTTATTGACTTTAGAGAATTGAACATAGCATACAAGGTGTCTTCAAACATTTTGATCATTGTATCTAGGACTAATAAGACTGCTTATTTTTCTAAGTTTTCATTTTTTTTGTTGCATGCCTTTGAGAGTAGCTTGCAATTATTCTACTGGTGCTTAGGCTAATTCAAGCACATTCTCCTCAAATATCTGACTCTGACCAAGATTTTGTCCTCCCAATGGGGTCAATCCAACAAAAGTTTCCAACTTTTGGAAAGTGAACTCCTCTATACCAACCATGGTCTTCTTCTTAGTTACCCTCTACAAACTGGAAGTTGTTGGGATAAACTTGATACCAATTGAAAATTGTGTTAATTTTGGATTCAGAGCCTTCATTTGTGCTCCACTTGATTCTCTTGAAGTAGCCATTATTTTTTCATCTTCCTTTTACAAGTCAATTATCCATGTCTTAACCTCTTCATGAATTGGGATGTTGATTGCTTGCATCATTACCCAAATATGGTGCATAGTAGGTACTTTATGTAATTTTCCATAGATGAACCATTATAGAATGGTTGGACTATGAATCAAGTTTTCTTAATTGAAAATTGACTTCACTCAAAGGATGAGAGAAGGTCACCTTGGGATTCTTTATTTTTATTGGAACTATTGCCAGCTTAGCCTTTCTTTTAGGGGGATCCACAAGAACTAGATCCCATATCTCTTTCCCTTTTTCTTATTTTGATTCTTCCATTTATGTCTCTTACTCATCAAACCCATATGCATTGGATAACATTTTAGATCATCTTCAATTGTCTTCCCAAGGTCTAATGCCATCATGTGAACCTCTTCAACTGGTGATCCTTGTTCTTATGCTTGGGTTGAAGATGATGTTATTTCATCAAGCCTTTTTCTTCTAGCCTATGCTCAATTTATATTTTAGGTTTGGGTTATTCTTGTGATTGATTTGGTCAAGGTCTAGAAGATGTACCACTTATAAAATGTTACTACCTTGGCCCCAATTTCCATTTGTCATCATTCCCTTTTTGGTCCCTCAACATCTTAGATTTAGGTTTGATGTTATGTCTTTTCAATCTAATGGTGACCTCAGATAATGAAGTGGCTTTTGTGTATATTGGATCAAAAGGACTAGGTTGATGATCATAAGGTACATTTATTCCCTTATTTTTCAAATGTTCCTTAACTCTTCCATGGGGATCCCACTATCTTAGCTCATCAATTTGCAAATTGAAGGATACCATGTGTTTAGATGTAGCCTCAGTATTGTCCTATTATGAAAAAATAGTCCTTCTAATGGTTATGGGGAGGGTATGAAGCAGTCCCTTCCTTTTGGTTTTGCACAAACCATCTATCCCATTAGATATTTGATAAGCCACCTCATGTTTTGATATTTTGATGGGTACATGGATAGGCAGCCTAAGTGGTGTGCATTGTGTTCTTTCAACCTTAATGATTATACAATTTGGATATAGCCATATATCCTGCATGGCCTCAATTAAATTTTTGATCAAGGGGTTGACCTTCATCATTTGGATCCCTATTGGCCTTAGTAAGGACTAGGTAAACACAAGCACATATGAATTGGATGTGGTCTCTATATTTAAATATTTGTAACTTTGAATAGTATTTGGATTGGGGATCTGTATGGTAGTAAACATGTCATCTAGGAGGTATGACATCATGTAAAATTGGTTCCTAATTTTCTTCATGATTGTAAAAATTTGTCTACGTAAATATTTGTTGATTACTTCACCAAGAGGAGGGGTGAGTTATTTCTCAAACATAAAGTAGACTGCGACACCCAAATTTTGTCCACATATGTAGTGGTTGAATTTCCACATAACCTATTCATCATAGTCATGCTCATTCTTATCCCAAGCCTAAATTAACCAATGGGGATGTTGTTATTGAAGTCTAAAAACACTTGGTTCCTAGAGTATAGCCATAGGGCAGGGATGCTTTTCAAATCATTATCTTTGTCCCAATTATTGATTCTGGTTTGGTCTGCTTGGGGTTTAAGTAGTTTTTAATAATTTTTAAATGTTATAGTAGAGATATAAGCTATATTTATGTGAGTGTGTTCATTGATTAACATGCCCTTATCAATTTTACCATCCTTAAAATAGGAGAGACAATGTCTATAAAATTTAGTACCTTAATCTTAATTGTTACATAATGCAGACCTATCATCTAAATGGTGACTATGTCATATTAGATCATCCTTGTAGACATGTTCTTCTCCTCCTCTTTTATGATGGGTGGTTGGTTGTCGATGGTCTAAAACAAGTTTGACCAATTATTGTCCCTTATGTTCAGAGCTATGGTGTCAAACTATGTGTCCTTAAAATTCATCCCTTCTACATCATTGGTCAAATAGAAATCCACATCCTTTCTAAAAACACCTTTACAAACTACCATGGTTTGTGAAATTATTAAATTTCTCACTAGTGGTCTGTAGTTCAATTCTAGATCAAATTTTTCTTACATAGGTGATAATTCAACTCTCCTTGACTCATTTATAATAAACAAAGGGTTAATTTAGGGTTCTCATAATTTTTAGGGTTTGTTTGAAGGTCCTCCCAGAGTTATAATGGTGGAAACTAGTTTATATGGTGAGCTTCATGCCTTAGATTTTATTTTTATTGTGTATTTATAGCTTTGCATTTCTTGGGTCCATAAAATCTTAAACTTGGCATATCATGTTTATGTGGCTCTGATGTGGCATCATCATGGCATCCTACTCATCAATATTTAAAATATGACCATTTGTCACTTTTGGACATGTTAATATTTTTTTGGTTCTGGGCCCTTTAAAATTTTTGCCTCACCTCACATCATTGAATCTATTTGCACAGATCAACGTGGTTCATTAATCGTGATCAAGGAGTTTAGATATCATTGGTTGTATGTTATATTCCCCATGGTTGTGACACTTGTCACTTTTGCATTCATCATGATCTTCATTAAAATGTCAATGTTGATTTTGCATTGTTGAATAATCTCTACCAAGATGAATGCACTCTATCAAATCATCTTTTACTGTGTACCATTATATCCTTGGCAAGGTTCCTACAATGGAAACATTTGTCACCCTCTAACTTATTTTGGGGTTCCATTGAAGCCTTGACTTAACACACATTGTTAGATGGATATTTCTTGAGTAAATGCATATCAATGATCCTACCAATAAAATAAAGCTAATTCAAACTCAAGGAATATAAGTAACTTAGGTTAAATATTTTATTCTAAGGTTTTATTAATGTTTCATGAACATGATAAAACCTTAGGATGAAATTTTTAGGCTAAGTTCTAAAACATAATAAAGGGGACCCCACAAATGATAAAAGACATGTCATAAAGTTTTAGCCTAGGGTTTTCATTGTATTAATAAATACAATTGGAAATTTTAGGATAAGGATTTTAGGCTAAGCTTGGAAAAGAACAAAAGGGACCCTACAATTAGCGAGACCATGTTAATAATAAAATAGACCAAGGGGTCATGGGACATAAAGGGATTCAAGCATAATATTTTTAGATGAAAGTTTGGTCATGTTGAAAAAAATGATTAAGCCTTAGGATAAAAATTAAGATAAGTCCATGGCACAAATAATTATTCCCATGCAAATTTGAATTTAATTCAAAAGGAACCTAGGTTAAAATGTTAGACTAGGGTTTTAATCATGACTTAAAATAGATTCAATTAATCTTTGACAAACCAAAGGATAGTAAAAGATCAATTTAACATTGAAGCACAAAACCCTAAGTAGGTACATTCTCAAATGAGATTCTATTAAACTTACAATATAGAAACATAGGCAACAATTATTAACAACATTTGAAAGGGTAAAACCATGATCACTCAAAAATATATCAATTAATCTAAATGAGAACCAAGTGTGGATGATCTTCAAATTAAAATAATGTACACACATGTTAATGGTATTATGACCATGTGACTTAGGTACAAAATTGCACAATTTAAAACAAAGGTCCCCATTTTTTAGTGGGGTATGTTGACCTCAACAAATGATGACTTCTAGGGGAAACATAGCAATATGTTAGAATTCAGAAATTCTAGTTTAGACTAATAACTAGGCTATTTATTCCATTTGATCAGGGACCACTATTAAGATCAATTCATGGTTAAAAATAGTCTTGCACATGTAGAATTAATATCAAATGTCAAAACATAGCCATGATGTGTGTGTGCATTGATTATACTTATTGATTTCCATAGGATTTAGAGAATATCTTCTAGACTCATGACCTTGACCATTGACATTAACTTAAAACATATTTAGATGTTCATTAAGAATCATGATTTAGCTCAGAGAAGGCTTAGGCATTGCTCTACTGCCAGCTAGGCATTCACATCCCTAATAGAGATACCTTTTTCTCCACTCAAGGCCTTGCTCCACTTCCATCTAGGCATCCATAGCCTCGATGGAAATTACTAGAATCACGTCTGCTTATAAATTTCTTGAATTTTTCAATAAGCTCTTTTTTTTGTATTTTTTAAGGTATTTTAATTTTATAGCAAAGGTTGGGAACTAGATTAACCAGGTTTTAGGATCTGGTCAAATATTTGATCTTCAGACATTCATCCTTGGTTGTAAACTTCATCCCAAGTAATTAATATTTTTTTAGTGCAAACCTGACTTTTTCATAATAATTTAAACTTTCACCCTATATGTGCAATCCTTATTAGAACCAAACTTAGATCAAAACAAGGATTGAAATCTCAAAGAACAATTAGCCTACTTATTAGTCTTTACTGCTTTCTCCAAACTATAAATTTGGGCTCACATTTCAACAATCCATGATCAACCCATGCTGAGGAGACATACTCGTATTCCTAAACTTTGGAGTTCCTTTTGAGCATCTACATGTATTATGAGTTGAGGACTATCTTGAAGAAAACTTATTTAAATCAAAGAGAAAAGTAGAGAAAAGGAAACACACCAAACACAAATCAAACAAATAGAAGGCCAAACAAACAAGCAAACTATACACATGCTCTATATACAAACAAAGGACAAGAAGGAAAGAAATGATAAATAAACTAAACTAATCCTACCTACACTAACTCTAATTAGTCTTATAGTTCACTCTATGAATACTTAAGGTAAGACAATAGAGAAATAGTACTTGAGGTATTGCTCATTGGTTGTAAATGTTAACTCTACTCCTTGAAATTATTTTAGTTTGAAGGTGTTATCTCCCAAGGTCTCAATAATCTAATATCAACCAATCCACAAAGGTGTGAACTTCCCATGCTTTCCTTTTGGTTTTGAGGCTTTATCTCAAATAAGGACTAAGTCTCCTTATCTAAACACCTTTATCTTTAAATGCTTGTCAAACCACCTCTTAATTGTGGTATGGTTTCTACTAAAATTGGAAAAAAAATCCTCTCTTTCATCCTTCATTTGTATGATGTCTAGCATACTTGAGCTTGCAAATTATTGGTCATCCTCCATGTACTCTTGCATAATTTTGTAGGTTGGTAGCTTGAGTATTATAGGAAATATAGGTTCTTGACCATATATCAACAAGAATGGTGATGCCTTGAGAGCTTTATTGACTCTTGTTATATATGCCCAAAGGGCATACTTAAGTAGCTTGTGCCATGTTCTAGGTTATTAGTTGTAGACTTCTTTATGGATTTCATCAAGTTCTTATTTGTTGATTCTAACACTCCATTACCTTGAGGGTAATGGTTTGATGAAAACTTGAGAACAATATTATTGTCATATGCCCACTTAGTCATCTGAATGGACACAAAATCAAATCTATTATCACAAACTAGAGATACTAGTGTGCCAAACCTTGTGCATATATTCTCTTCTAAGAATTTAATCACTTCTTCAGTCCTACTGTATTTAGTTACCACCACTTTAGTCTATCTTGTGCATTAGTCAATAGAAGTCAAAACACACTTGTGACCATTAAATGAATTGGGGTTGATGACCCCCATAAAGTTTAATCCCCATTGGGCAAAGGTTTTATCAATCATCACTAGTTTTAATGGCATGGTTGCCTTTGGCTCTTTTATGTTAAAGACTTGACATGAATGGAATTCTCTCACATGCTTGTGAGTATCCTCAAACATAGTAGGCTAGTAACAAATAGCTCTAAGGATCTTACGGGCTGTAGTCTTTCTAGATAGATGTTCACTTCCTAGTTTTTCATGAAAGGTGCTTAAGATCTTAGATTTTTCTTCCTTGGAAACACACTTTAGGTAGATGCCTTCAAACTTATATCTATATATTACTCTATCCTTGATGAATAAATGGGTTTCATAGAGCCTTAAATCTCTATTTTTATCTCTACTTAAACCTGCAGGACAATAGCCATTGATTAGAAAATGAATAATGGGATCATACCAATCATTATATTGAAAGCTTTGTTGGTCAACCTACATAATACTCAATTTGGGATTAGTATTAGTAATTAATTAAATTAAGCCTTGGCATCTTAAAAACTTGGAAGTCTTCATTTCTAGATCATATTCTTAAAGGATAGGCATCTATTTACCTCTCCTTTCTCCAAGTTCACATTGACTCAACATTAACTTAGTGGCAAAGTCTGGTAGGATTGCATGCACTTTATTCGTAAGAATATAGTGTCTAAACTGCTTTACTACCTTGACTAAATCAAATTATTATTTTTCAATCAAAGAATAGTTCAACTCAACATTATTAAGGTTAGTACTCATGAAATCAATGGGGTGATCACACTTATCTATCTTCTGAGTAAGAATAATAGCTATTGTGTCATAAGAGGCAAAGGGATAAAGATATAAATCTTTAGTGAAATTTGTACTTATCAGTACAAGGGCTTATCCAATTATTTATTTGTTGTCTTTGAAAGCTTTCTTAATTTTTGCATTCCATGGAATATTGACATCTTTCTTCAATATGTCATTCAATGGCTTCATAATCTCTGCAAAACCAAAAATGAACTTTCTTACAAAGTTGATTTTACCAAAGAAAGATTTCAATTCCTTCCTACTGTTAAGGGTTTCTATCCTTGATATTACATTTACTCTCTATAAGTCTATAGATATCCCTTCTTTGTTATGACATGTCCTAATAGCTTTCCTTCAGTTACACAAAAAAATCTCTTCTTTGGGTTGAGATAAATTACATACCTTCTACATCTCTCAAATACCTATTGCAAGTGCATAATATGGTCCTCCTTATTTTTAGAAAAGATAGTCATAACATCCATGTATATAATAATGCACTTACCTATGAGGCCTTGGAATGCATGATTCATTGCTCTTTGAAAGGTTTTACCTACATTAATTAATCCAAAAGGAATTCTTTTGTAGGAAAAAGTGCCCCACTTAGTAGTAAATGTAGTCTCCATCGTGTCTTCATTATTCACTAGTTCCTGCTTATACCCTAAAAATTCATCAAGAAAAGACATCATGAAAGAACCAAAAACAATTTGGATAACTTGTTCAAGAGAAGGTAGGGAGTAATTATCCCTTTTAGATGCTTTACTCAGATTTATAAAGTCAATACATAAGTTGATTTCACCATTTTTCTTCCTGACTAGTACTAAGTTAGCTACCTAAGTGGAGTGTCTAATTGGAAACACTATCTTATCATCTAATAACTTCTTGACTTGTTTGTATATCATTAGTTCTAGGACAAGTTGACTAGCCTTTGTTTTTGCCTAAATGGCTTGCAAGCTCTTTAGAGGTATGGTGTGGGTTATTACCTTAAGATCAAAGATCTTCAAGTCATCATAGGACCATGATATCATGCCCCTATACTTGGTTATCAAATCTTTGGCTCTCTTGGTTTTAATGCTTGTGTAGGCTATACCAATGTTCACCAACTAAGGTTGACTCTTAGGAACTTAGGTCAATTACATTGTATTCCTTCCCATCTATTTTGGGAATCTTGATAGCCTCAGCTAGTTTGTCTAAACCAAAAAATATCTCTAAGTCTATCATTCCTTTGGGGATCTTATTATCACTCAATTAAATGACTTTATCACCAATCTTTCCTTCAACTTTCTCATCATCAAAGGAATTTGCATTGACCTAATCAATGATGTGAGCCTCAAATATTATTGAGATAGTCATGAAGTCTATGATCTGTTGATCAACACTGAATACTTGTAGATGATTAACATTATCTAGCACTAAGGGACATAGAACTAGTTCAATAGTAAGGTTTTGTAACTTGGAACCTTGATTGGGCATAAGGTTGGTTGTAACTAAAGCAAGTTTATTACTAGCTTTATTTCCTTCCCTATGGATTGACATAATGTTGAAAGCATCAAAACATTAAATTAAGTCCCATTCTCTAAACTTATACTTTTTAAGATAGGATGATTTGTAGTGATATTTAATTTTGACTTAATTAACTACTAATTCTAAATCACCAAAAACTAATAGTTCTTTGACCTCATGTTTAATTGAAAATTGTAATCCAAGAATAATTTATTCATACTTAGTGAAATTATTGGTGCATGGGAACTAAAGTTTGTAAGATTCATTATATTCCTTATTGATGGGATTGATTAATACCACTCCTACTCTAGAACCTGATTTACATCTAGCACCATCAAAATATAGATTCCATAATCCAATAATAGTATGAGAAGTTTTGGAGTTACATACCTTTGTGGTGTCAGGAGTGTAAACGCCCATATTTTAGTTAACCATGTTGACCCTCTTATTGGTTGCATTGTACTCAATTATCATATACTTCATCTTGGGCTCCCTCTCTATCCTGATCTAATTGGGAACTCCTTTTCAAGGTAACCACATGTGTGAATAGTCAATTTAGATATAAATATTTAGATATCTGGTCCATCTCTACTTAGCATAATTCCATATGCATCAGGAATATCCACCACTTGGATGTCAATAAACTATTAGATCCTTGGTTTAGAACTAATTTACATGTGAACATTCAATAATTCAACAATTACTTTGACTCTTGATTTATATAACTGAGTTACAACTCTAATAGAGTTAATGGGATTCAAACCAAGTTATTCACAAATACATTTAAGAATAATATTTGTAGATGCCCCAGAGCCTAACAAATAATTATGCAAATTCTTACCAAATATATTGACTATAAGTAGGAAAGGTGGAACATCTGCCTTATTTTTGTGTATTTAAATATTAGCATGTGCAGTCTTTTGAGACTTACCAGGCTTCTTAGATAAAGAATCCAACAAAAAATCCATTTGCTCAGTAATTTGAGTCAATTCATGCAAATTAATGTTAGCTTTGGTCTTTTTCATGTCCTCCACTATATTATATCTAGTCCTATTAGAATAATTAGATGCATCAATACTATTTTTAGAAGTAATTCCTTTTGGAGGCTCTGTATTATTGTCTAATGTAGTATCAGGAGGAGTGTTAAAATTATTTGGTGGAGGTGAGGTATTCAAAGGTTATTTTAGATACCTATTCCTTAGAAGATAAGTCTTCTTTAGATATTTCTGAAAATCATGAATATCTTTAGGCTCATTCTCTTCTTGGAATGGGAACTCAAATGTTTCCACCATGAGATTTGGATTAGAAGATTTAGATGATATTGAATAACTTGAGGTACATGTACCATTGTCTTTATTAGGGACAACTTCAAAAGTGTCTAACTCTTCTTGAAAAGATTCAAAAACATTACCAAATTCTAGACATTCTAATTCACCATGCTTTGAAGTACAATGAATTATATAATAATTAGGCAAAGCTACATCACTAAGATTTATATTAGGCATGCTCTTATTAATATATTACTTTTTAATTATGGTTATTATTGTTTTTATTTGGGAATCTGTTTGAAGGCCTATTGAGTCTTTAAAAAGAGAAGTTCTTGTTAGATCTTTCCTTAGTATTACCAACTTGCTTTTAGAACTGAAATAAGTTAATGTTTAGCTTTTGAACCATCTTTAAGATATAATCATTCTCATTGTTGGGTGCCTCTAAATTATGCACTTGAGTATTTCTACTGGCTATGCGCATCAAATCTCTCTAGTCTTGTGGATGAGATACACTGGTATCATTGTTCAAGAATCCTAGGTTTTGGCTAAGATGTGCATATTTTTATTGGCATTGGGAATGACATTAAAAATAGGAAAATTTGGATTAATGTTGGGAATACTATATTCGATCTGGCCTTGTGGTTGCATTTGGTCATTGACAATCATAGATTTAGCATAATCTAAGGCTAGTGTATTAATGACCTGAATGGATATTTTAAGAAATATAGAAGTCATGGGATCTAAGGCATCCTTGTAAATATCTAAGGCTAAAGCCTTATTAGGTCTATAAAGAGCTATGGTTCTATTAAACATTTTCTAGAATATAGAATTGAAGGCTCTTATGGGCTCATTTGAATCCCTTTTAACTATGGTAAATTATTGGTAAAGGACACAAGGACTAATGACTTTACCAAACTGATTAATGAGTTAATTATTAAAATCATTCCAGATGGATATATAGTTTTAAGGAAGTTTTAGGAACCATTCATATGTAGCATCCTTGAAACTAAATGGAAATAATCTACATGATACATCTTCATGAATAACATTCAAAATTCTTAAAGCAACTTTGAAACTTTTAATGTGTTCTTCAGCAGTTACAATACCTTTAGGACTAAAACTAGGCAAATACTTTTTAGAATTATGAATAAGGTCATGTACCACACCTAGAACACTAATTTAGGAACCACCTAGACAAGCCATACCTTGATAGGGATTGAACATAGGAGCACCTTGAACTATTGAATTTGGTAGAGACTTTGAGAGTCGACATTCACCTTTATCTCACCTAGATCTCCTATGAACTTCTAATGAAATAAGAGGAACCCTTATCTTTGAATGTGACCTAGTCCTTATCCTTAGCAATTCTAGATTCAAATATTTGAAACCTATTTGAAATATAATTTTTAAATATTATCCTTACAAAGAACAATGATCAAACTTACACATTAAGCAAATTTGCATAAATAATGGCAAAAGACATCAATATTTAACTAATTTAGCTCAAAGATATGTCCATATATGTAGGTATTAGTGATATTTACACATTTCAAGCTCAGATAAACTCAAATTTTCAAATATCCAATCAATCTTTGAATAAAATATATATAATAACCTCAAATGCCTTGGATTTACAAAGCTTAAGTTATCTTTACCACAATTTGTCATATATATTCAAAGAATACCTATCTTTGTCTGACTAAGCAAAAAGACTTGTCTAAAACCATTAAAATCAATTATATTTACACAAATATTTAAAGAATACATCAATATTTGAATAAAATTCACTAAAATTAGCAAAGATGTTATAAATTTACAAAGATCTAACTAAGGCTCTCCTAGGACCATCTAAACGCATTCCTTGTTGATGTCTGAATGTGTATCATAGGTGGTTATTAATGTTTAAGAAACACTAATCATTTTTTAATTCAAATAATATGAGTTTTAGGTTGTGATAATCCTATTATCTTTTAGGGACTATAGGCAAAACAAGTGGATTGTTTCACAAATTTATATTAGTTGGTGGTTGGGAGCCACCTTGGCTTAATAGTTGATCTTTGATTTTGAAGATGATATGTGTTCTTTAAATTAAATTATGCTAAAAACCTAATTCTAAAACTAAACTAAGATGAATATTCATAATGAAACTAATCTAAAGTAAATTAATAAAATAATGACAAACTGAAGGGTAAGGCAGAGAAGAAATATGTTGTTGATCTTTAACCCAAACATTATGACAAAGTTCAAGTTTCATCTGAACATGCATTTAACCATTATGTGACATGAACTATCATAATCTCAAATCCTATCACACATTACGAAAACATCTAAAGATAATATGAAATAGTTCAAATAAGGACTAGGTTTACTTTAAATATTCACCCCTACAAGCAAACAACACTAGTACTTATGAAAAAAAGGTAAAGAACATAAATTAAACCTTATAACTTTAAAATAACCTATCACTAACAAAAATTATCAAATCTACACTTAAAGATGCACATCTAGAATTTATAAGAACCATTTAAATCTAAGATCTAGACAAGAGAAATGAGAGAGAAACCATGATAGTAATTCACAGAAGTAAATATGGACAAACTTTACATAAGTCTTTGATTTTATATTAATTTTATCAAAGTTTACAAAATAGTTTTGGCTCAAAAACTCCCTCCCCTTTTACAATTGACAATACCTCTTTATATAGACAATTCATGAGGTATGTCGATTAATCATGTCAAGTGTTAAGTATAGCTATCCTTTTACAATTATTCAAGAACTTCTACGACACTTTATAAAGACTAACTAATAAGAAATGTGATTTATAAGTTTAACATGCATTTAAAAAAGAATATTATTTTTCAAAAAATATACAAGCTTAATTACCAAAAGAATATTCCTAACTTTGAGACCTTTTTGTTGATGTAGTCCCTTGTTGTTGTTACAAGATCTTTACTCTTTGATGTTGTTCATAAATTAGCTTCAAATTAACCATAGGCTCCATAAGGATTTCATCTTCTTGATCTATGATCTTGGCAACAATTTAGGTGACAATTCCACCCTAATTGATGACAAAACTTCTGAGAGCCATAACTTTTGAACCGTAGCTCCAATTGACTCACTGTTTGAACTGTTGGAAAGCTAATAATGAAGAGAACGTCATGATATGGTAGGATCTTTGATTATTGAAGTTTTACCCCTGAAAACACAATGGAATGCCCTAAATTTCAATTTTAGTAGTGCAGTCTAAAAATAGTAAGTTCTTAAAAATAGTAATTCCTCAAATTCTGTATTGTTTTAAATCTTGGAACTCGAACCACTTAATCTCCATCGAGATTGGTGACCTTACACATCCTCCCCATGCTTTAAAAATGTTTATAAATGAATAGGTAACCTGAAATGTGAAAATAGCTATTGAAATATTTATCAACTAGAAATTCTGAGTTTTGGATCAATCTACCATATCCTTGACGTCTTTATTGGCCTCTCTAATGCCTCTTTGATGCTTCTAGCCTCTAAAATATTCTCCTCTATAGTAAATATCATGTCCATGATCTTGGTGTTATCAGCCCTTGTCTTCCTCTGGCTATGACTTTTTACTTCATGCATGACTTGAGTTCCCTATGTTTTAAATCATCATCATTTATCAAACTAACTGAGCTAAGTGTAGTGGGGTCCTTGATTATGCTTCCCAATATGTGTTCCATCTTGTTCTAAAACTACATGCCATCCTTAAGAAGGCTTTCTAGGTTCTTGGACTAGGTGCTTAAACCTTTGATCTTATCTACTAGAAATCCCATGAATATGTTCAGATGGGCCAAGCTAATGGTCTTCAAATTATGAATTTGATCTTTATCTAAGACATTGATCCAATCCTTTATTTTGCCTCTTGAGCTCTACCATTGGTGGATTAGGACATTGGTTGCTACATCCTGCTGGCTCAACACACTTTGTCTGGACTTTATTAACTTTAGAGAATTGAACATATCATTCAAGGTGTCTTTAAACATTTTTACAATTATATCAAGGACTGATAAGACTTCTTGTTTTTCTAATTTTTCCTTTTATTATTGCATGCCTTTAAGAGCAGCTTGTAATTATTCTACTTATGCTTGGGCTAATTCAAGAACATTATCCTCAAATATCTGACTCTAGCTAGGCTTGTGTCCTCTCACTAGGTTCAATCCAATAAAAGGTTCCACTTTATAGAAAGTGAACTCCTCTTCACCAACCATGGCCTTCTTCTTAGTCACCCTCTACAAACTAGTAGTTATTGGGTTAAAATTGACACCAACTAAAGATTGTGTTAATTTTAGAGTTGGACCCTTCATTTGTGCTCCACTTGATTCTCCTAAAGCATCCATTCTCTTTTTGTATTTGCTATGTAATGAAACTATCCATGGCTTAACCTCTTCATGAACTGAGATGTTGATTGCTTACATCATTACCCAAGGATGGTGCATAGTAGGGTTTTTTTATAATTTACCATAGATGAATGATTTTGGAATGGTTGGACCATGAATCAAGTTTTATTCACTGAAGATATTAACTTCACTCAAAGGATGAGTGAAGGTCACCTTGGGCTTCTTGGGTTTTACTAAGACCATTGCCAGCTCAACCTTTCTTTTTGGGGGATCCATAGGAACTAGATCCCATATTTCTTTCTATTTTTCTTCTTTTGATTATTCCATTTGTGTCTCTTCCTTAACAGACCCATAGGCACTAGATAAAATTTTTATATCATCTTTAATTATTTCCTCAGGTTTTAATGCCACCATGTGAACCTCTTCAACTGGTGATCCTTGTTCCTCTACCTGAGTTGAAAATGATGATATTTCATCAAGCCCTTTTCTTCTGGCCTATGCTTAATTTGTATTTTAGGTTTGGGCTCTTCTTATGATTGAGTTGGTCAAGGTATAGAAGATGTACCACTTAGTAAATGGTACTACCTTGGTCCCAATTTCCATTTATCATATTTCCCTTTTTCCTCCCCCACAATCCTAGATTCAGGTTTGATGTTGTGCCTTTTCAATCTAATGGTGACCTTAGAGAATGAAGACACTTTTGTGTATATTTGGTCAAAAGGACCAAGATGATGATCATAGGGTAAATTTATTCCCTTATTTTTCAAATTTTATTTAACTCTTCCATGGGGATCCCACTATCTTAGCTCATCAATTTATAAATTGAAGGATGCCCTATGTTTAGAAGCAACCTCAATATTATCCTATTGTGTAAAAATATTCCTTCCAATGGTTATGGGGAGGGTGTGAAGCAATCCATTCCTTTTGGTTTTACACAAAAAATCTATCCCATTGAATATTTGATAAGCCACCTCCTGTTCTGCTAGTTTGATGGGTATATGGATAGGCAGCTTGAGTGGTGTACATTGTGTTCCTTTAACCCTGATGATTATGCAATTTGGTTATATCCATATATCCCCCATGGCCTCAATTAGCTTTTTGATCAAGGGGCTAACCCTCATCATTGGGATCCTTGTGATGACCTTAGTAAGGGTTGGGTAAACACAATCACATATGAATTGGATGTGGTCCCTATATTTGAATATGTGTAACTTTAAATAGTATTAGGAGACTATTTGTGTCCCATCAAGTGACTATTCCCTAAGGTTGGGGATCTTTATGGTAGCAAGAAAGGCATCTAGAAGGTATGACATCATGTAGAATTGGTTCCTAGTTTTCTTCCTAACTACAAAAATTTGTCTACTTAAACAAGTGTTGAATACTTCACCAAGAGGAGGGGTGAGTTATTTCTCAACCAAAAAGTAGACTAAGGACACCCAAATTTTGTCCACATATGTATTGGTCTAATTTCCACATAACCTATTCATCATAGTCATGATCATTCTTATCCTAGGATTGAATTTACCATTTGGGATGTTGTTATTAAAGTCTAAAAACACTTGGTTCCCAGAGTATAACCATAGGGCAAGGATGTTCTTCAAATCATTATCCTTAGCCTAATTATTGATTGTGGTTTGGTATTCTTGGGGTTTAAGAATGTTGTAATAATTTTAAAATGTTATAGCAAAGATATAAGATATATTTATATGAGTATGCTCATTTATTAACATGCCCTTATCAACTTTATCATCCTTAAAAATAAGAGAGAGAATGTCTACACAATGCATTACCTCAGGCTTAGCTATTGCATAATACAGACCTACCATTTGAATGGTAACTATGTCATAGTAGAGCCTCCTTACAGACATGTTATTCTCCTCATCTCTTGTGATGGGTTGTTGGTTCCCAATGGTCTAAACCATGCTTGACCAATTATTTCCCCTATGTTCAAAGTTGTGGCATCAAAATGTGTTTCCTTGAAAGTCCTCCCTTTTGCATCAGTGGTCAAATAGAGCTCCATATCCTCTCTAGAAACACCTTTTCAAGCTACCATGGCTTGTAAAATTATTAAATTTCTCACTAATGGTCTAAAATTCAATTTTGGATTGAATTATTCTTGTACATGTGATAATTCAACTCTCTTTGACTTATTTATAATAAGCATAGGGTCGATTTAGGGTTCTTATGTTTACTAGGGTTTCTCTGAAGGTATTTTTAGTGCTTTAATGGTGGAAACTAGTTCATATGGTGAGTTTCATGCCTTAGATTGTATTTTGATCATGTATTTATACCTTTGCATTTCCTAGGTCCATAAAATCTTCAACTTGACATATTATTCTTATGTGGCATCATTGTGACATCCTACTCATTAATATTTAAAATATGACTATTTATCACTTTGGGACACATGTCAATATTTTATTGGTTCTGAGCCCTTTGAAAATTCTACCTCACTTCATACTATTGGATCTATTTGCATGGATCAACATGGTTCATTGATCTTGATCAAGGAGGTTGGATGCCATTGGCTATTTTTATATTCCCCATGGTTGTGACACTTGTCACTTCTATATTTATCTTGATCTTCATTGAAATGTTAGTATCAATCTTGCACCATCGGATCATCTCTATCTAGATGAATGCACTCCATTTATTTTTATCTACTAAATTATGTCCCCTACTCCATAGACCATCGATTGAAATGTGTATGCTCATCTATGTACCATCGATATTTCAAAGATGATCGATATTTAATTTGTGACTTGTGGTTATGCCACATGTTGTTTCCACATTCATCCTAATGGATTTTGAATTTTCAACCTTTATTACACACCATTAGATCTTCTTTGACTGGATTAACGCATTCCATCAAATCTTGATCTAAGGGGTGGAACACCATTGGCTGATCAATGTTATTTTACTAAAATTGTGACACTTGTCAATTTCTTGCTCATCTTGGGGCTTTGAATTGTCAATATTGATATCATACCATCAAATCATCTTAAGTTGATCAATCGCACTCCATCAGATCATCTTTTGTTGCATACCATTGGATCCTTGGCAAGGTTCCTATGATGGTGACACTTATCACCCTCTTACTTATTTTGGGGTTATATTAAATCCTTGACTTAACATGTACTATTAGATCCATCTTGCCTAAAAAAATACATACCATTGATCTTGTAGTTAATAAAATAAAACTAATTCAAGCTCGGGGAATATAAGGAACTTAGGTTAAACATTTTAGACTGAGGTTTTATTCATGTTGATAAACATGATAAAACCTTAGGATAAAATTTTTAGGCTAAGTTTTAAAACATAATAAATAGGACCCCATGAATGATAAAAGACATGTCCTAAAGTTTTATCCTAGGATTTTCATTTTGTTAATAAATACAATTGAAACTTTTACGATAAGGCTTTTAGGCTAAGTTTGAAACAATAACAAAAGGGACCCTACAATTAGTGAGACCATGTTAATAATAAAATAGACCAAGGGGACAAAAGGCATAAAGGAATCAAGCATAAGATTTTTAGACTAAGGTTTGGTCATGTTGAAAAACGTGAATAAGCCTTAGGATAAAAATTAAGCGATGCAAATATATTCCCTTAGCCTATAATTCTTTTTCACTTTATTTTCAAACTTGCAAAGCTTCCTTAACCAACGCTAGGCCTACCTTGTCCCAATGGACCAAAACATAAATACCTTCATAATCCAAGTTCCAAAACACATAAATCAATTTAACACATCATTTTAGACCATCTCAGACCAATTTCATCATTTAACACCTTGCCTTTCACTCAATATTCAACTTCTTTCCTTCAAAGCCTACTAGCCCTCTTTCAATGTAAATCCTCTATTATATTTCGTACATCAACTTATTTAGGAATAAAAAATACATTTTTTAGTACCCTTTACCATGCTTATTATTCACACAAAATTTTAAGTTAGGTTCCTTTGAAAATTTTAGTACTTGTAGGCTTACCTAACTCCACAATTAGCCCTCCTAATGGACAAACCTCCTTGGTCTGAGCAAATTATGATCAAACAGACAAACTACTGACCTTTTTGAGTACCCATTATCCTCCTCCAGTTTAATAAACCCTTTTTTTAATCTCACTCTTCACACACATATCCTTTTATTCTTCTCATTGTGGCTTTCATATCCAACCCTGACTCTCACTTTTCTCTCTACCTCTTCTTTCATCTTCATCTTGAGTACCTCACTTTGGTACATACTCTCTCTCATTTTTTTTTTGCCACACTTGGACCACCTCCTCTTGGTTCATACTTGGAACCTCTCACTCTCTATATCAAACCTCACTTGGGCCTTTCAACCTTCTTGTCCTTCACACTTGGACTTTTCTTTCTTCTCTTCTCTAAGCACTATTTATGGGTTTAACTCCTTTGATATTTTTAATAGCTCTCTTTTATATATGGATTCCACCTTAATCCTTTCTTATCTTCTTTTCCTCATCTGTCACTGACTAGTAGCATGCATTTAAATCAAATATTCAACCTCAAAATAGATCACACCTATCTTTATTTGTTGTATCTCAACACTCATTTCTTGATTACTTGAAACTTACAATATGTACAATAAAAATGCAATCAACATGTATATACATTTCCCAAATCATCTAGATGGCTCTGATACCAAATGATGTAGAGTAATTCCCTCATTAACATATAGTCTTCAAAATCTGAAATTATGTGCTTTTTGTTTTTAGTATTGAATCTTTTTTAAATACCAAAGAGATTGAGGAAGGGTTTAGGATGGTCATATATGAAAGATTCAAATCTTTAATGGAACTATTTAATGGAGTTCTAGTTGAAATGAGTTTCTATATAGAACCTTATTTTCTATACATGCATTATGGATCATGACTGTGTATGTAATCCAAGAAATGAAGTTATGTTTATAATATTTGGTTGATCTTGGTATGGTCTTGAAACATGTTTATGTGAATACATTGTTGAATATTTAAGTTTCATTATATATTTATTAGTTTAAAACAATATGGTATTTGATCAATAGTCATACAGACCCCTATTTGTATTTGATACCTCTATTTATACATTTAATAGGTAAAGGGTGTGAATGAACAATGGGAATTGGATGAATGAATAAAATAAAAATTTATATCATGAAATAATATATATTAATCCATATTAAAGTATAAATATGAATTAGAGATTATAGAAATGTGAAGGATTGTCAAAACAAACCCATACATAGTCTAATAAGGAATATAGTTGACTTAGATTTGATGCTTTCCAATAGGGAATAGATTAGATAAGATGTCTATCATATGTATAAAGGTGAATATGATGAATATAGACCTAAATAACTTTATTTGGGTCTTTTAAACACAATATATCATTCACATTTCTAATTTGTGTCCTTTCGGCCTAAGACAAAGTATAGGAAACCCTAAACTAGGGTTTAGGCCATAACTTTATTTCTAACTGTCAAAAGGTGCCCAAAATTTGTGAAAATATTGGTCCTATTGTATTTAAATATATTTTTATGGTTTAAGGATTTTTTTTATGTTTTCATACATATATAGGACTTTGTATGTTGACAAGGTTATGGAAGGGCTATTAAGTCTAAATAAAGAACCAAAAGGATTTGTTTAGATGATCTAAAGACTGATTCAAGTAATGAAAATTTGGGAAGGGAAAGATTAGGATAAGGGGTATTTAAATCAATTGTTTTTTTTCAAAATTATGAAGGTACAAATCCATACAAGGTCAAAATGCCCATAAATAGGGCTAGGAGGACTATGAAAAAGGATACACATAGTTGAGGAAAAGATTGATTTAATGATCAAAGAGTTTGTGCATGGTGTGAGGAGTTATATAGGATAATAAAAAGACATAATTAAAGTAACAATAAATATAAAATATTCCATTGACCTTAGGAATCATTAAATGAAATTTGTATTAAGGAACTATTACATGGAAAGTGTATAGTGAATGAAGGATAAAGGTAGAGTTTGTTAGACAAGTGAATTTGTTGTGCATCATTAAGCTAATTCCATAGCACAAATAATTGTTCCCATGTAAATTTTTCTTTCACATATTTTAATTTAATTCAAAATAGACCTAGGTTAAAACATTGAACTAGGGTTTTAATCATGACTTAAAATAGATTCAATTAATCTTTAACAGACCAAAGGCTAGTAAAAGATCAACTTAACATTGAGGCACAAAACCCTAAACATGTCCATTCCCAAATGAGATTCCATTGAAATTACAATACAAAAACATATTTAAAAATCATTATCAACATTAGAAGGGGTAAAACCATGATTAATCTAATGATAACCAAGTGTGGATGATCTTCAAATAAAAATAATGTGCAAACATGTTAGCGATATTTTGACCATGTGATTTTTTAAGGTACAAATTTGCATAATTTAAAATAAGGGTCCCCATTTTTTTTAAATGGGGGTATGTTAACCTCAACATTAATCTATTTTAACTATGTTCTAACTTATACATAGTTACACACTATAATTAAGTATTGATAATTATAAAACTAGAATCTGTAAATTCAATATTAGAACAAGGATGTCCAAAACCTTAATAATGATCATAAAATTCAAAAATGACATAAAATAGTGAAAAATCTTCCATACAATATTTTCATACTAATTTTTAAGGGATAATTGAACTAATTTAGATGAAATTTAATATATAATTTTATAAAATGTATTTAGGTGTTCAAAGATAAGCACTGGGAAGGTATAATAAATTTATAATTTCTAATAAGTGTATCATGTCCTCACTTATTTTTTAAATATATAATTTCCATGTCCAACTACATTATTATTTGGATGATTTTTTTTATATTTTTGTTTTGTCCTTGACTTAAGACCTTGCAATCCCTCAACATGCACATCGGCTCTCTCTTTCTAGATTTTTAGATTATGAGTGTAGTGAAATTGTACTCCTCTATAAAACTTGCCCAACTATTAATTCTAGTATCACCATGCCCTTATGTTATTATATTTTGGCCTTTCATCCCCATCGATGTCCCATGAAGGGACATGTAGTATAAATAAAGGCTGCTTGTATCTCATCCCAATCCATTAATTATGAAACTTAACTATTATTTTAACAAGGCTTTTGGCCCTCTTAAGTGCCCACCTAAGATTGTTTGATGAGATTAGTTCTTTTCTCTTGGAGGATTATAGTATCCCTTATCATCTTCTACTACAATCTAAAGACATTGAATTTAAGTTGCTTAATTTTTATATTTTGAAATCATCTATTCACTATATTAAATTTTTAATATATTTCTCTTTTAGTTCAAGCATGTAGGCTTGACATTTGAAAGATGTAACAAATTGGTCTAGAGTTACATACTCATGCCACATCATGAATCCTAAAATTTCCTCTTAAACATCAAATTCTTTCATCATATCATATCATCTCATTATTCTTATTTTTACAAAAATAAAATGTAAGTTTTAATTCAAGCTTCTCCCACAAAGAGATTTTTCATGATGTGTCCAAAGAGGAATTTATGTAAAAATCATTCACGTAGTAAATTCTACAGTTGAGTATTGCTATCAGATATGCCTCTATGAATTATTTTTCATGTGTATTCCTACATGATATCCTAAATAATTTTCATTTGAGGAACCATTCCCTTTAGAATAGAGCATATATATGGCAAGGCTTTCTACATGCAAGGAGAGATTCCCTAATTTGACAAGCTACAGATAATCTACCTTATAGCACTTCATTTTGTTCTTTTAACTTCTCAAACTCTTCTTTCATGTTTTGATTTTATTCTTCTACATTTCTCAATACATAATATCTATGTATCCATAATTGAAATTTTTTTTTCACTACTATTTGTTGAAAGACAAAATCATTTTGCAACATGTTATCACCTATAACTTGGTGTCTATTGTGCATTTTATAACTCCTCAATTCTTGTCCTTGTCTCAATAATCTCTTGATGAAACACAAAAATGGAATTTTAAAAAAAAATGATACCATTTTAGTGTCAATTTCCTTTTATTTAAGAGTAGATTCTAAATATTTTATATCTAGTTCTTTTTCTTGAGAAGCCACTAATACTTCTTGCCTAGTCTTTTCTAATACCTCATTTAGCTATTTCATTTTTCATCATATACAAGAGTTTTTAATTATTCTTACTCAAGTTTTTTCTTATAATGTTAGGATAGTATTATACCTCCCTTGAAGGATTTGTTTTAAAGAATATATTTCTTTTTGTTGCTTTTGTAAATAAAAATTAGATTTAGATAGTGATAGTACTTGAAGAGTTTCTATCTCTTCTTCAACAAGACTATTAGCTTGCCCTTCTTCTTCTATCTGCATGGGTGATTTCCATTTATAAACTAAGTTGCTCTATTATAGGTGAGGGAATTTGGTTGGTTCAATATCTCATTGACTTATTCTTCATGGAAAGTTATAGGTGGTATTTCCATTGAGATATCATCAATTTTATGCATGGTTTGAATAATATCAACAACCATGCATTGTTTCTCATGTGACAAGATAATGATTATTATTATTTTATTTCTATAGATGAAAGGGGTTCTTACCTTTTATTTATTTTGAATTTCCATTTTCAATTCCTTGGAGATAGAAGGTGAAGTTTTTGAGGAATAATCTTTCTTCTTGTGCTTGTTTGTTAAAAAATTGTGCAATTATTATTCCCCATTGGTGTTCTTAAAAAATGGATGCTTGCAAATTAATTTAACTAAGCCATGGTTCTTGAGATTCCCTAATCCTTGTCTAAATTTATTGGTCATAGTTTGTAGGGAAGAATGTAGGAAACTAAGAAAAATAACCTTGTATTTAGTATGTTTCACCCCATGTCTAAGATAGTTTAGTATTTTCATTCCATACCCTAAAAGAGTTACATGTTAGCCATCACATGTAAAATATTTCATCACCCATACAATAAATGATTTCCATGGTTTTGGAAGACTATCTTCGAAAATCCCTTTATTTTTATACTTTTTCATAAATTACATCAATGGTTGACCCCCCTTCTTTACAAATAATTTTAATTGATTTACTATAGGGGATCTAATGTCAATAAAGTCTTCCTCCTCTTTTGGGATACCATAAATTATACTTATGATAGCAAGACTTACCTGAATCTTCACACCCCATAATATGGTGAATTACTCATCAATATTTTTGTAAATTCATTAAAAAATCCTTTTTAAATCCTCCAAATCTATCAAAAAACTCAAACCACCCTATATATTTTAATATTGGATAAACAACTATGTTTTTCTCTAGTTCTTAGATATAACTTGGTTCAAATTTATTTTTGATCCCCATTATGATTTGATTGAAATGACTTGGGACTCATGTATTAATTCACCATATGATCCTCGACATCATTTGAATATATGTATTAATGACGTGTACTCTTATATAGATATTTATGCAGGGGCATCACACATAGGAACAATAAGATTGCAAGATTTTGACTAGACGAAGAAAATAGGTGGTGTATAACATGTTTATAATGTTTTAAAAAATTTAGGAGTCTTAAATTACATATTTTAATGCTATCTAATTGACTAGGAGTGTGAAGAAGATTTGAAATTCAAATCTTGAGTTTTCCCACCAAATTTCACCATTTGAATATTTGAATACTTTGGCATGAAATAGTATTTTTAGGAGGTGGTCTAAAAGCTTATAAGGTTTAAAATACATAAGATGTCAATTATAGACCTTTAGGCCTATAAACTTAACCCAAAGTCATACTGTATGAAAGAATCATCCTTGGTATTTGTGTCAAGGGAAAAACACTCTTCCAAGTGACCCTTAGAAGTTAGAGTAGTTAGAGTAGATATAAAAACATGTATTTTGGTTTTGTAATTAGTTTCTATTTTATATTTTAATAATTTCTCAAGACCCAAGAGAACAAGATTGGAAGTTCTCAATTTTTGATAAGAATGAATACAACTCTATTTTTTCTGTTTATAAACAATGGATATTATTTGCTCAGTGAAGAAAGGAATACTATGTGGTGTTTCTAAGGTTTGGGTTAGCTTTGGTGAACTATCTTAATGTTTTTTGAATGTGTCATAAATGTTTTATGTGTTATTTTCTTGTTAATTTCTTAATGAATTATATATATCTATAGAGGGAGGTATTTGTAGACAATGAGCAACCAAGAGTGGAGAAAGCATGTTGTAAAGACTTCATAATTAATGTTTATTGATTCCATGGTGGGAAAGAGATATTTATAACCTTTATTGACCTTTTTTTGAATTTTAATCCTCATTTTGAGAACAAAATTCCTAAAACAACACTAACATGTTACACACTCTGTGACTGTGTAAGTGCAAACTATAAATTTATAGAATATTCAAAGAATATACACAATAAGAAGGATCTTAAGGATTATAAAATTTATTTTTAAGTTTATTAGTGTTGATTATTCTTTAATTATTTTATAAGACCCATTTTATTACTTAAAATCCTCTGAGAACATTGATAGACCTTATAATAGGTGACTGTACAAGATGTGAATTCAAGAAATATGTATAAAGATGTTATATAGATGTTTGTAGATGTGATCCTTGGTTCCAAAATGTGTGTGTAGGAACATATAAATCATATATAGACTTAAAAACCTTTTCTTAGATGATTTGATGTTAAGAACCAACTCTCAGAGCCCTATATGCATGATTGTATACTTGTTTTGAAGTAAAAACATGTGGTAAAATGTGATTAGGGTTGTTGTTGTGTGAAAATAACACTTTTAATACGTAAAAATATGTTCCATATATCCTAAACATTGTTTTAAATGACTTGAAATCTTGTTTGAAACTTACAAACTTCAAAAGAGTCCTTGTAACCCTTGTTTGTTATAACTATGCACAAAGAGTAGTAAGAAAGTGAATCAAAATGTTGTATAGAGGGATTATAATGAGTAAATAATGTTTTGAAAAGTTTTTTATAGGTATAAAAAGCCATAAAGTATTATCACAATTATGTTAATCCCTATATGAAATGAGAAATGGTCAATTATTCACTCTTAGGAGTATACAGAAACTACAAACTCAAAACTAGGGTTTGTAAAGAAAAGTGCCATTTTAAAACAATCTAGCAAGTGAAAAGGTCCCAAAGTTGGTCATTATTGAGGTATAATTTAGAGTAATTAAATTTTTGAGTTTTTATATTATTTTCGTACATTTTTACATGTGGGAAGATGACTATGTGTGCATATAGGCATAATAGGCCTAATTTAACCTGACAGTGACCTAGAAAGGTCTAAAAGGAGATTCTACATGTATATTTGGATCTTGAAATTATATAGAGATAAAAATTTCAATAAATTTTGTCAAAATATAGTATTAGTTTGTATTTTTCCCCCCATACAGAGCTGTACACACCAAATTAGCCTTTAAAAAGGCTACTAGAATAACCTATGGGTTAGAAGAAAGTTGTGAAGGTTAATAAATAGGTGAGTAAGTGAGTTTAAAAATTTGAGAAGGGTATCTAATGACCACAATTAGTATTATAATACCAATAAAATCCATTATAAAGAGAAAAAAAAATTGAAACCCTAAATGGTCATATGAACCTTATATTGATAGAGAACATTTGAAGAGAAGGAATTTGTGTTAGTTGCTCATCTATGCATCAAATATAATGTCATGTAATAATTTATATATGTTAATATAGTGATTAGTATTAATTAATATAATATTATAAAATAAAATATTATTATAATGTTATAACATTATACATTATTATATATAATGTAGTTTATATATGATATGCACATTATTTAAGGTAAACATTTAGCATGCCTATGCAAAGAACACCTAGAACATTTTAATATGAATATGAACATGCGTACATGAAATAAATATTTAAATTATTCATATTTCCTTCACCCTTTGTCATCATATTTATTTTCCTTTAGAAAGTAAATGATAAATTAACTTCATTATTTATCTTTTATGGATTGAACCTTAATAATTTTTTTGTACAACTCATTTGTTGTACCTTCAAAGTGTTATATTTTCATCTTTACCATTATGACTCATGGCATTTTATATATTTAGGATGACTTACATCCTTATTTTATATATTTCCCCTTAACTCCAAAGTTTCCCTTCCTAATATGGTTTTCTCATCAATGGGATTTTCCAAATTGATGCTTTAGGTGCTTGACATTATAATAATTTTGTCTACTCCTCAAAACTATCTTTCTATTTATTTTGGATTTATTTTACATTATTCATGGGATACCTAGAAAAATATGATGCCAAATTCTCATACATATCATGAGCTAGAATAATATGGTGTTTGTTCTAGTACTAACTTTGTTTGATAATTTTAGATTAAAAAAGGTATGGAGCCAAACCTAAAGTGTTTCAAAATTCTCTAGATTTGATCTTGAAGGTGGATATCTATTCCAAAAATTAATTCCTCATTACTAAAGAACAACTCATACAAGCTCTACACAAAATGATCCTTAAACATACAATATTATACATTTTCAAAGTGCTTATCCAAATGCCATGTCCAAGTTTCTACCAGCTTTTAGAAGTGCTCACCAATTTATACTAGGTTATAAGATATTTTCACTCATACATCTCAACATGTGATGCTTGACCTATTTTTTATTTATATGATGATTCAAATCCATAATATTATACAATCTAGTATTATGGTTTTACAACTTCATAATCACCTTAGTTTACCTCAATGCTAAGAGAAATGGATTCATAAATATAAATCATATCTAGTCTCTTGTTATTATATTATATTGAATTCCCAAACAAAATGATAATGACCCATTTAAAATTAATTATAGTTAAAAATATGACATAAAAAACTTGTCTTTGAGTGCAATTAGAATCAACACAAAATTAATAGTTATTCACAACATTAATTAACAATTAAAAGGTAAGTATTTTCACATTGTGGATTAAACCTAATACATCTATGTATAATTATTTCATAGCTAATAATTGTGATTATAATATAATATTCATTCCATGTATCAATTTAAACATCATATTGATTGATGCAATCTATTTATTATTTTCATTACATTTGTTCGACATATTTTATGTGTAACAACATCAATCATAATGCATGCATCAATTAATTGTCTTCATAGAAATAACTATTAAATGTCTTTTCAATGATATATTACCCTTATCAGCAGGAATATTTTTCTCACAAGAGTCATAAATTAACACTATATTGAATTGATTACATAGATCCCTACTACTTTTATAAATGAATTCAAGTGGTTTATAAAATATTATAGTGTTTTCAACACCTTTAAAATCATCTAGGTGAACTGATTCACAATCATATTGATTTTATAAAAGTTAAAAATTATTTCATGTCAATATTGTTTCTTGAAGTAATGGGATATTAGGTTGTCTATATTTTTTGAATTAGCAATGTCCATATACCAATTTTTAAAAAAACATAAACATTTGTGAAAGAAATCCCTTAAATTTAGTCAAAGGAAGTAATATTTTATTTCAAGCTCAATAGAACAAACTATGTTAATCTTCTTCCTAAATACCTCTTTGTTATTAATATAATAAATTAAAACATCAATCAAGTCAAACACAATCAAAATTAATCAGTGTGATTTGTAATCTAAACACAATAAAGTTTTAAAAGTTGGATCCATTGAGATCTACTCCATAAAAATGTCAAAGAAAAGTCTCATCAATTAATTTTTATAATAACCAAGAGCATAGACATTCAAGTATAAGTTTTAACAAAATTTGGTCAAATTATTATTTATATATTTACTATTATAAAAAATACAAAACAATGTGTTTATGTACCAAACACAAAACAACAGGTGGCTACAATATATTTATTTCATAAAGATTTATATCCATTGTCAAACTAAATTTATATATTTTAAAATAAAAATGATTGAAATGGGAGTGAATCAATCTTTAATACTTTAAACAATCTTGCTTAAGCAATCATATATAATTTAGACAAGCATGTACATCTTTAGCAAGCATAAGCACCAATCCACAAGAGCATAAAACATATGAACACAATAGATATATGGGAAACCCTCGAGGGGATTAAAAACCACTCAAACATAATTTATACAAATTGTATTATAATAATATGAATCAAATTAGTTATACACCAACCTAATAAGGAGCACCAACCCCTAAATTTATCAAGCACCAACTTGTTAGGAGGCTACAACCCCCTTGTTGAACAAGAACTCAGTTAATCAACACTCAAAAACTATCCACCTTGTTATTTTTTCCCTCTCACAACTGATTATGGTCTTATTTTTCTCTATCACACTCAAATTTGCCTCTCACACAATCAAAAACTACCCTTTACCTTCTTCACTCAATTATCCCTTCTATGGCTTGAAACTATCATGAAACCCTATAGATGTCTATGATTGATTCATATCATTTCTTTGAAATGTTTCACCACCTGTGTAATCTCACACAATCCTCTTCTTCTTCACTTCACTTTAATTATCTCACTCTACACACCTAATTAGGCCTAAAAATGCCTAGAATATATACAAGACTTTTCTTGTTCATATCCTTCTTAGTAGGCCAAGCCCTCTTCTCATATTAGGTAAAAATTAAATAGATCTTATAACACTTAATATACATGGATCAAATGTTCTTTGGGTCCCTTTACATGTAACATTTCTCAAATAGGTCTTATCTCTGTTTTAGGTCTTATGGAGACCTAATCCCATTAGGCCTTGTTATCACACATTACCCTTTGATATTCTTGTAGAAACTTAAAACACATCAAAAAATATATACACATAATATACCATCCAAATATACCTATTATAAGTTCATCTAGGCTCCAAAACATTTTTTATCTCAAACCACTATGTGGAGCACATCATTAGTACTTGTTCATATTAGGCTTGTGCATACACAAAAAGTATATTTTAAAAAATTGAACCAAAAACACAAATTTTCCAAAAAACTATGGAAAATAAATACATATATATATAACCTGACCTTATGTTCATCACCATGTGCATTAGACTTCATAACTCAGGGTAGAAAGACTCAAACCCTTTTCTACAAGTAGCCAACTCAAAACTATCAATTGATCTTAAAACATAGTCATGAAGACTTGAAATTTAATATATAAAAGAATAATTCATATTACCTATGACATATTAAATATATTATTTTACACTTATAAATAACTCTCAAGTACAAACATTATAAGTTTCAATGCCAAATATTGATCTTCTAGACCAATCTTTTATCTTCAGTATACATAGTCAAATCTGAACTAGTCAACCCATTTTAGCTTTATCATTTCAATCACTTTCACTAATTTAAAATATTATTAAAATAATGTATATGAAATTAATGTATTAAAAAATAATAATATATGCATTTTATGCTTCATCTAAGTGCAGATAACCTCTAACTCATCACTCTGATTGGCTTACTCAGATTTGTCACTTTACCTTCAAACATAGTCATGGTGAGAATGACTTTCAACTCTTGTGTAGACACTTTAAAATAATCCTAATGGATTTGGATTATACTATTATGTAATTATTTAACTCTAAAATATAAATATTCCATGATCAAGTTACAATATTGGTCTTGCAAACCAATCTCATAACTTTACACCTTCACTATCTCAGCTGCACTAGACAAGTCAACTTATAAGCAACATTTTAAATATTTTAATTGACCTTAAAAACATATAACCAACATGAAAATGTATTATAGGTATTTAAAAAGAACATAATGTATCTATATCCATCCCTAATCCATAACAACACATCCCCAATCTCATTCTCACTTATGTTTGGTTTTTCTCATTGACTAGACCTTTTAGCAATAGGTCAACTTTCATGACTATTTTAGCACATATGAGGTATATAACCTACTCAAAAACCACCATGGACATAATATATAGTCTCAATATTCCACCTTGATCCATTTATAAACTTTAACTTGGTCAATTATGTCTGCTATAACAACTTTTTAATAAACAAGGCTTTTTCTGTAGGGTCCACTCACTCACATGACAAACTAATGCCACATAAAGATACTTGGGAGGGTTAAATACATTATTAAATCATAAAATAATTTCATCCAATTAATTCTAATCCATTTCCATCAATATTTTCTATATCAGGTCAAAGTTAGAGTTTTAGAGAGGTTTAAACCACCTTGCAGTCTTAAAGATCGTTCATAAAACTTAGGCTCTTAATCAAAAAACCAATGCTTGGAAATTTGATCTAGGACCCTTCCTGATCTACCATGAATGGATTAAGTTCTCATTCAAAGGTTACATATGCCAATGAGTACATGAAATTTCTTCTCATGTTGAGAATCCTTGATTATGTGCACACATGAAACCTCAAAACCACATTACATGCCTTTTATTGCATAATTTGACCTCCAACTTGGTCAACATACCTAAAACAACATGAAATACATTTTTTCAATGCTAATTTGTCCATTCTTACCTTGGAAACTGATCTTGATACCCCATTATACCAGCATCTCTCTTTGCTCTCTAAGTTTTTGATCTGCAAATCACATTAGGCCTTAAAATTGACATTCTAGCTATTATCCAAGCACTCTCCACCTCATTCACATTCTCAAGAAACTTATCACATGCTTTACCACTATTTTTCATCATTCATAGGTCTTGACAACACCTCATTACCCCTTATTAGGTCAAGCAGAGTCTAGAACTAGTCTATTTCCATACTACTTTTATAGGGTCTACCCCTATAGACTCACCTTGAATCTCTCCTAAGTGATTCAATTCTAAATATACATGCTCAAGTGTCTTCAAACATCATCTTATACTTATATGCATCTATTTCACTGAGCCACCATGCTCCTTTATGTAGTAGACTAGGCATCTTATGCACAATCCTTCTCAAGAATCTTGTACTAAAGAACTAGTACACAAACATGCTTACCTTGTACTGAACCTTAAAATCAACCTCAGAAGAATCATAAAGTTTCCTTCAAATTCTCTATCAATAGATAGACAATAGCTTGCCTTCAAATTCTCTCTTGTCACATGGATTCCTTCTCACATACCACTTCACCATACATCTTTACCAGATGTACCTTGACATCAATGACATCCATCTTAACCTTGAAATCAATGATAACACTTCTCAACAAACTCCCCCTTTGTCATTGATGGAAAAAAATTCTATAATCTACTTTATTTCATCTCCCCAAGCTGATCAAACTCCCTTCTTGAACTTTCTCCCCCTATGATATTAATGAAAAAGGGTCCTATATAACTATCATCAGGAGTCACACCTACATAAACTGCCATATCCAAACCTTCTTGTTGTAAGACCTCAACATATAGAATTTGAAACATTAAGGCAAAAATATCCCCCATACTATAAGCATACCTCTTTTAGATGAATTATGATAATAAGACCACTTCTCAATTTAGAACAAACTTAGTCATAAACCTAAATAGCTCCCCCTCAAACTAAGCATCTATCATGCTTTTGTTACCTAACTAGTGTCTTCATGAAGCTCAATGGATCACCACTTCCCATAGGGTACTAAAAAAACTCAAGTTCAGTATATTCTCAGATCTCCATGCTCTCTTCTGAATTAATGTCTTTCAATACTCATTTAGTCTCTATTTGATCATCAATATGAGCTAACAATAGGAATTCTTGACTTGATTTCATATTTGAAGCATGATATATCATATCAAATAGTCGACTTGATCTTATAGATTGATCATGACTCATATTCATTATCTTTGGTTTCCAAACATTCATTTGTCTTCTCTAACACTTTAGAGGCTTTAAACCTCATGTTTTGACTAGTTGACCTTCTAACCTTGTTAGGATAAAATATTGCAATGTGTTCTACAAAATGAAAACTATAGCAAACCAATTTATACATACCTTTTGATCGATGTGATGAGAGGATATTCCTACAAAAAATTGATAAAAATGCATGAAATGATATATTTATAAAATTACTTGAATCACTTAAATCATTATATTGATTGCAAACCACTTTGAAGGAAAAATCTCCTTTAAGCAAGCTCAATACAATAAATTCATGGATGCCTTCATTGGCCTCAAAACTTACTTATATATGAATTCTAATCTAAGAAACTACAACTTCCCATGAATGTGGGATAAATAAAAATGCTTACGAGATGACTTACAAAGCATATGCATCCATAGAAACTATTAAACTAACAAAGTAAAGAGAAGAGATATCATGGATTCATAACATCCCCTCCCTCTTAAAAAAATATTTATCCTCAAAGCTTCAGATGTGGGTATTAGTGTTGAATCTGAAATAGTCATTCCCATGTTGCATCTTTTGGTTGCATTCTATGCCACTAAATTAAAACATCAGTGATAGAGTGGGAGTGAAGTTAGAGTGTGCACCTATCCAGAATTGCCTCTAACTCGGGAAGAATTGATCCTTCATTATCAACTTCTGGTAAAATAGTCTACACTTTGATATTTATGCCAAGAACTTTCTTCAAACAAGATACATGAAATACTGGGTGAACTTGGGAAGAAGGTGGGAGATCCAACTTATAAGAAACTGACCCAATCTTCTGAATAACCTTATAGGGCCCATAGAACTTAGGAGCTAGATTATGATTCCCTTTAAGTTTTAGGGAGGATTTATTGTACGGTTGTAGGTGAATAAAAACCATATCACCTACTTGAAAAGTGTTCTCAAAATAGTGTTGATCTACATGTTATTTCATTTGATTTTTTTCCATATGAATATTTTCTCATAGGGTACTGAGGATTTGATCTCAAGTTTAGAGAATCATGTTGACTGCTTGAATTGATGAACTATTATGGGTGTACATAAGGAGCATTGGTGGTACTTAACCATAGATTGCTTCATATGGAGTCAATTTTGTTAAAGTGTGGTAGGACATATTGTACCACCATTTGGTGAGAGGGAGCCACTTTTCCCACTAATGTTGTTATTTATATGTGAAGCAATGAAAGAAAATTTCCAAGCATTTGTTGACAATTTTAGTCTAGCCATCTATTTATGGATGATACCTGAAAATCATCTTTAGTTGGATGTTGGTGCATCGAAATAGTTATTTCCAAAAATGGCTAGTGAAGGTTACATCATGATTTGAGACAATAGATGAAGGAATGCCATGAAGATAGAAAATCTAGTCCAAGAAAATTTGTACGACTGTGGAGGCAGTATAGGGATGGTTAAGGGAACAAAAATGACTATATTTGGAGAGGCGATCAACCACAACTAAGATCACCATTTTCCCTCTAGATTTAGGGGGACCCTCAATGAAATCCATCAAAATATCTATCCAAATCCTGGTAGGTATGGGTAAAGGTTCAAGCAACCTAGGGATGAGTGTTGTTTCACCCTTGTTTCATTGGCAGGTATCATATTCAACCACCATCTGTTGAATTTCCCTTTTTATTCCCTTCCAAAAGTAGTTGTATTGTACCTGCACATAATTTTTGAGAAACCCTGAGTGCCTTATAGATGGAGAAGCATGAAATTCATAGAATATAGCCTACTGAAAATTTATGCTTTGGGGAAGCACCAGAAAACCCTTATATCATAGATAAGTACCATCTCAAGAATAATGTGGTACAAGTGAGGGGTTAGTGGCCAAATATTGAATTATTTGAGATAATGAGGATTCATTGACATACCCCTACTAGACAATGTCCAACCAATTCATAATAGGCATGTAAATAGCTAAAAGGGAAGTTTTATCTACAAATGTGTGAGACAGAGCATCAACCACAATATTTTCCTTACCCCTATTGTAAGTTATCTCATAGTCATAACCCATGAGTTTACTAACCCATTTCTATTGTGATGAGGTATAGACCCATTGTTCCAAGAAATATTTTAGACTCTATGATCTATTTTGATGCAAAAATAATTTCCCAGTAGGTATGGTTACCACTTTTATATTGCATGTAAAATGGCCATCATTTCTTTCTCATAAGTAGAGAGCACTAGATTTTTTCTAGAAAGGCCTTTGCTAGTGAATGTAATGGGGCATAATTCTTGGAGGATAACAACACCAATTATATTACCATAAGCATTACTCTTGATAGTGAAGGTCTTGGAAAAAATTGGCATAGCTAGAATAGGTGTAGTACACATATATTGTTTCAATTCTTCAAATGCATACTCAGTTGCTTGTGTCTAAGTAAAAACATCCTTTTTCAACATAGTTGTCAGTGGAGCTATAATATTCCTGTAATCCTTGACAAACTTGTGATAGTATCTATTCAACCTCAAACAACCATGGAGGCTCTTGAGTGTCTAAGGATGTAGCCAATTTCTCATGGCAGCTATTTTTTTAGGATTCACTTGAACCCCTTGAGCTGAAATAATATGCCTAAGATACTCCACCTTGTCCTAGCCAAAAGTACATTTGGATTATTTTTCACAAAGATGATGGTCAAAGAGAAGTTTTAGTGTGAGCTCTAGATTTTGGAGATGCTCAGACCATGTTTTACTATAGATGAGGGTATCATTGAAGAAGACTAGAATGAATTTCCATAGGTAGGGTTAGAATATTTTAATCATCAATACCTGGGATGTTGAAGGAGCATTAGTGAGGCCAAAGAGCATGACCAAGAACTCATAGTGGCCATCATGCATGCAAAAATATATGTTAGGGATATCATCCTCATAAAGCTAGATCTGATGATATCCAAAGTGGAGATCTAACTTGGAGAAAAAATGAGTGTCATGAAATTCATCAATAATAGGGATTATGAACTTATCCTTGATTGTGAGGTGATTAAGTGCATAAAAATCAATATAGAGGCACCATGACTCATCTTTTTTTTGGATAAGGATAACTAGAGAAGAATATGGGTTGGTATTGGGGAGAATAATGCCTTTCTTCAATAAGTCTTGAATGAGCCTCTTGATCTCAATATTTTGATGAAATAAGTAGCGATAAGGCCTGATAATGGGAAGAATGCTTCCAAGAAGGAGATGAATATGGTGATCCTCTAGCCGTGAAGGTGGCAATTCCACTGGTTCAGCAAAGACACATACATACCTCTATAAAATGGTTTGTAGGTCAGGAGTAGTGGAGACTATTAATGGTTGCATTTGAATGGAATGGATCTAGGCAATGATGTTGTGTGAATTCTTCTTAAGAAGCTTGTTCATGTGATATGAGCTTATGATGCTGAGATATCTTGGTTGTAAGCCTTTCAATGTATATTTTTGCCTATTATCTAAAAATTGTATCCAAAGTTCAATTAAATCCCATAAGATGGATCCAAGTGTGTGTAACCACTAGTCTCCCAAAACAACATCACATCCACCTAAAGGTAAGGTAAACATGATGGAGCACAAGTTATAATCTCCAATAGAGATGCACACATTGTGACACTTCCCTTTTTAAGGTAATGTGCCCCCATTGGCAATCATGACTTCAAAGTTGGAGTAAGGATGGATAAAACAATAAACCTATTTGGTAATCTGAGGATTAATGAAATTATGAGTGCTACCTAAATCAATGAGTATTGTGAGAGAGAGCTTCTTGAAGTAACCCTTGACCTATATGGTTTGTGGGGTAGTGACTCTTGCTAAGGCATGGAGAGAGATCTCTGGTTGGTCTTCCTGAGAAGTAGGTTCCACGATCAATGAAACTTCTTTTGAATCATCTGTTGTATCTTGAACATCTTCCCAATATTTAGTTTCAAGTGGAGAGTTCACATCCAATAGGTAGAGGATTTTCTTGACACATCAATGTCCTTGAGTGAATTTATCATCATAGTTATAACATAGTCATTTTTATATATGGTCTTGCATATCTACTTCAATCAAATGCTTGATAGGAGTGGCTCTGGGGGATGGTGTTGTTTGAAGTCATTTTGGATCTATATTTTTAAATCAAGCAAAATTAGATTTAAATCACTATTGAACTATGATCTTGTCCTTTGCCAACTTAGCTAACCCTAAGGATTTCATCATCATGTTGGCCTAGAATATTTTGACCTCAAATTAAATTGCATCCTTTAGTCCACTGACAAATAAACTCCTAAAGAATTCATCAAACAATCCCTCAATGTGATTGGCCAATTTTTCAAATTTTGTCTGATATTCTTTCACTGTTCTTGTTTGACAAAGTTTAGTGAGTGCTCCAGTGAAGTCATCAAAAGTAGTAGGGCCAAACTATTTCAAAATGAGGGTGCAAAAATTGATCCATATGGGTTCATCATGAGCCTTGGTATACTAATGATACCATTGAAGGGCTTCAAGTTCCATGTGAAAGGATGCAAGTGGAACCTTTTTAGCATCAAAAGTATTATATAGAATAAAATATTGTTCTACTTGATAGATCCATCTGTTTGGATCTTCACCATGGAATCAAGGAAAATTAAGCTTCAACCCATGATAATTATTGGAAGAAGTAAACCCAGTGTTTGAAGAAGACTTTGGATTTCATCTATTGTTCATGGTGGTATGTTGAAGACTGAGGCTAAGAATTTTTTCATCAAGATATTTCATGTGGGTCTTAAGGGTGGTAATTTCATCATCCATGTTTTTTGTGCCTATTTAGGTTACTACCATGACCTAAATAACAATTTTTTTTTTTGGAATGGGTAAGAAAAGTAGAGTTAAGACACGTTTAGTAAGGGAAGTTTTGAATTTGGGCAAAAACGGAAGGGGTAAAGGGACTTTTACTAATTTTTTGCATAGTGGGAGAAGGATTGATAAAGGTGAGGGAAATTTTATGAGTTAAAATGACAAAAAGAGAAAATTTATCAAAGAGGGACAAAGGATCAAGATGGGGAGATGAAAAATGTGGAAAATTTTTGAGGCAAATGGATAATAGAAGTTATGGTAAAACCCAAAAAATGGGTAAATTGAGATTTAAGGGAATTTAGAGTGGAATTGGGCTATGGGATCTCAAAGAAGAAAATGTGGGAAATGGAATTTTAGGGGTTTGAATAAAATTTGAGGATCAAGGAGACTGTAGATAGAGAGATATGATGAAAAAACAAAAAACTTTTGCTTTTTTTTCTGATTTATAGTTTTTGTTTGCTCTTTGTAAGTCTTCTAAGAATCTATAGATAGTTTTATAAAACTGATAGAATGGAGATTTCTTGTTTTTTAATTTCTATTAATTATTTGGTTGCAAGCCCTCTAATAGTCTTTGAATACTCTGTTGATGGATTCTTTTGATAGTCTACTAGAAATATTTTAAAACTATTGAAAATGGGCCCAAGTTTCAACGGTTGCCTAAGGGTTTAAATATATCACTTTGGCCACCAATATCATCTAAGTGAGTATTGATCTCCTAAAAAAATTGGTGATAGATTTATCTCTATGTGACAGCTCTTGGTGTTCCTCATGGATGGGAACTACTCAATCAAGAAGGGGCCATTGTCCATTTCACTGAAGTCCTCTCAATGGGCAAACTATTTTGGGGTTCCTATGGTACTCCTCATAATGAGTTTTATGATTTTCACCTAATAACTTCCCATGGTATGCAATCAATTTTTTACCCTGATCTGAAATAGATTATTATGTTGCAAAAAATTACCAAATTAAATTATGTAATAAAATAGAGTTATTTCTAAAAAATTATTTAAAGGAATCATGCAGAAGAATAGAGTGAAGACTTTATAAAGGAAAAAAATTGGCCCTAGAAAGCATTCTAATATCAGATGAGAGGATCCTCCTACAACAAATTGATAAAAATGCATGAAATAATAGATTTATAAAATTAGTTGAAGCACTGAAATGATTATATTGATCTCAGACCACTTTGAGGGGTCAACCTCCTTTGAACATGCTTAATATAATATATTCATGGATGTCTTCATTGGCCTCAACACTTACTTATATATGAATTCTAATCTAAGTAACTACTACTTCCCATGAATGTGGGATAAATCAAAATACTCATGGAATGACTTACAAAGCATATGCATCCATAGCAACTAGTAAACTAACAAATTAAAGAGAAGAGATATCATGGGTTCATAACATGTGAGATATGACTCCTTTCATAGTCCCATGAGTACTCATTTTTAGAGACTTTTTACACTCTATTGCTCTATGACCAAATTTATTGCACATATAGAAGTAACCATTGAATGGATTGGCATACCTTATAGCATTTGGCTATTTGTTAGGTCTTTTCATGTTGACCTTATTATCTTTAATATTTTTCTCCTTGAATTTAGGTACCTCCTTTTGGTCTTCTTTGAAACCAATACCTATTTTGTCACTTGAAAACTTCTAGCTACTCAATATGTCATCTAGAGCCTAGGTCCTCTTTTCAAACCTCATAAAGGTCTCCACTTTTCTAGATGATTAATTTAACTAATCTTTCAAAAATTCTATTTTAGTTACATATATGATGCATTCTTCCTCTTTATCATTTAGGCTAGTATTGACTACCTCCTTCTATGCCTCAACTTGATTGATGATCTTATGATATTCCTCAGATGCATTACTCAATCTTTCCTCAAATAAGCCAATTTTCTCCTCATAGTCCTTAACTAGTGACCTTGGCTTTCAATTATTTTTTCTTTGGAACTTTAATTCCTCTAGTGTAATTACCAATACTACCTCAAGATCTACTTAAAATTATTCTTCATTTGATTCCACATCAACCATAATTCCTTTCTCACTTGAATAGCCCTCATTATCTAATTTTATGGCCATAAACAAGGTTTCATTATTGTCATGTTCAGGTTCATGACTACCATCATCACGATTAGATTCACTTGAGTCACTTACATCATAAGGATTATCTTCCTTAGTGTAGAATCTTTTATTGTTCTTGAAAGTTCCTTTTCTTCCTTCATATTTTCTAAACTCCTTGTTTTTATCAGGATTATAAGTATTCTTGTCATCTTCATGATTTTCATCATGTTCTTCATCATGCTTAGACTTATCCTTGTTATGACACCTAGACTCAAAGTGACCAATCTATCCACAATTGAAACATTTGAAGGGTAACTTACCTTTGTACTTACCAGATCCAAATCTAAACTTTATTACAAACATGGCTATTAGTTGATCATCATCAACATCTATGAATTCCTCATACTTGACTTTATTGACTTTTGACTTCTTTTTAACTTTGAAATATTCTTCCTTCTTAGGATGTATACCTTCATTAGTTCTCATCTCATAGGCAGTCAAAATTCCATGAATCCCATCCATCTCTAGCTTGTCTAAATATTAAATATATTTTACTACATATACCTTAGATTCAAAATTATGATTTAGTGATCTCAACACTTTTTGAATGGCATTATGTTATTTGTCTTCACCAAAACCTCTAATTATATTGATAACCTCATCAACTTTCAATATGTAGAATGTAATGGTTTCATCTTTATTCATTTTCAGTCTTTCAAATAGTCTTCTATGAGTCTACAATTTGGCCATTTTTACCTTAGTTTCACCTTCATATATGGTCTTAAATTTGTCCCATATCTCTTTGGTAGACTCAAAATGCATTTCTTTCACAAGCACTGCCTCTGATAGGCCACAAAGAATAGCTTTCATCACCTTGGCATTATTTTCACTCTCTCTCAGCTACTCCATCAATTGGTGAAATAGGAGGAACACTATAGCCATCCAAAATTTATTGCCAAATATCATGACCATGATACATCAAATATATCCTCATCCTAAAATTCTAAAAGGTATAGTTAGATCTATTGAACAATAGAGCCTTACTGGTAGAGAAACCACCTTGATCATACTGACTAGCCATCACTACATCTAAGATCTTCCTTTAGGCCTTTAAACATGATTTAAAAGACTATGATATGATACTAAATATTGGAATGAAAATGACTAAAAGGGGATCTGAATTAGTATTTAAAACTTTAAATATTCTTACTTAAGCAATCATACATCATTTAGACAAGCATGTACATCTTAACAAGCACAATCACTAATCCATAAGAGCATAAAACATATGAACAAAATAAATATGTGGGAAACCCTCAAGGGTAATAAAACCCACTCAAGCATATCTTGGAAAACATTTCATATAATACCATGAATCAAATTTAGTTGAGTACCAACCCAACAAGGAGTACCAACCCCTAAATTTATCAAGCACCAACATGACTTTAGCAATCACCAACTTGCTAGGAGGCTACAACCCCCTTGTTGATCAAGAACCCACTTAATAAATACTCAAATACTATCCAAATTGATCTTGTTTCCCTCTCACAAATGATGATGGTCTTATTTTTCTCCATCACACTCAAATCTACCTGTCACACAAGAAAAAGTTGTCATTTACCTTCTTCACTCAATTATCCCTTCTATGGCTTGAAACTATCATGAAAGCACTCATGAAACCCTATAGATATCTCTGATTGATTCATATAATTTATTTGGTATGTTTCACCACCTTTTTAATCTCACATAATCCTCTTGTTCTTCATTTCACTTTAACTTTCTCATTCTACACACCTAATTAGGCCTAAAAATGCCTAGTATATATACAAGACTTTTATTGTTCATATCCTTCTTAGTTAGCTAAGCACTCTTATCCTCTTAGATTGGATATGGAATGTATCTTATAATACTTCATAAACATGGAAAAAATGTTCTTTGGATCCATTTAGATCTGACTTTTCTCAAATAGGTATTATCCATCATTTCAGTCTCATGGAGACCTAATCCCATTAGGCCTTGTTAGCACATGTTATCCTTTGATCTTCTTGGATAACATTCAAACACATTGCACGGTAGAGGAACATCATATTCCATACAAATATACTTATCCTAAGTTTATCTATTGTCAAAAACATTTCTTTATCTCAAACCAGTACTTGGAGCACATCATTAGTACTTGTTCATATTAGGCCTGTGCATACCCAGAAAGTCTATTTTGAATAATTGAACCAAAAACACAAATTTTAAAAACAACCATGGAAACTACATATATATATATATATATATATATATATATATATATATATATATATATATATATATATATAAACTAAACTACCTTAGGATCATCACCATGTGCATTAGACTTTATAACATAGGGTATAAAGACTCAAACCCTTCTCTGTAAGTAACCCACTTAGAACAATCAATTGGTCTCAAAACTCAATCATGAAGACTTGAACTTTAATCTCTGAAAGAATAATTCGTATTACATCTAAAATATTAAAGATATTATTTTAAAATTATAAATCAATCTCAAGTAAAAATACTACAAGTTTCAATGCCAAATATTGATCTTGTAGACCAATTTTTTGTCTTTAGTATACATAGTCAAATCTAAAGCAGTTAACCCATTTTGGCTTTACCATTTCAATCACTTTCACTGATTTAAAAGCTTCTTCAAATCATGGATAGGATAGTCATGTCTTAAAAAATATATATATGTGAATTATATTCTTTCATATCTTAAACAAAAATAATATATACATTGGATTCTTTAGCTAAGGGTATAGATCCTCCAACTCATCACTCCCACTGGCTTACTCAGATTTATCACTTTACCTTCAAACACAATCATGGTGAGAATGATGTTCAAATATTGTGTATACACTTTAAAATAATAATAATACATGTTTATGATCCTATGATATCATTATGTAACTCTCAAATAGAATGGTTCCATGATCAAGTGATAATATTGGTCTTGCAGACCAATATCATAACCTTACACCTTCATTGTCTCATCTACACTAGATAGGTCAACTTAAGAGAAACATTTTCAATATTTTCATTGACCTCAAAAAATATAACCAAAATTAACATGTATTATATGTCTTTAATAACAACCCAATGTATTTATATCCATCCCTAATTTCATTCTCACTTTTACCTAGTTTTTCTCACTGTCTGCATTAGTAGACCTTTTAGCAATAGGTCACCTTACATGACTGGTTTAGAAAATCTAAGGTCTAAAACATAATAATAAATCACCATGGACATAATATATAATTTTCAATCTTAAACCTCCATTTATTTAGTAACTTTAACTCAATCAACTCTATCTTCTATAATAAAAAAATTGAAAAATAAGACTTTTCCTGTAGGGTCCACTCACTCACATGATAAACCAATGCCACCTAGAGATACCTGGGAGAGTCCACTATATTATCCAATCATAAAAATATTTCATCCAATCCACTATTATCTATTTCCATTAATATATTCCATATTAGGTCAAAATTAGGGTTTTAGAAAGGTTTAAACCACCTTATAGTCTTAACAATCATTCATAAAGCTTAGGCTCTTAATCTAGACACCAATGCTTGTAAATTTGATCTACACCCCTTCCCCATATACCATGACTATATTAGGTTCTCATTCAAGGTTACACATTTCAAAGAGTACATGAAATTTCTTTTTGGGTTGAGAATCCTTTATTCTAGGCACATAGGAAACCTCAAAATGACATTCCATGTCTTTTATTGCATACTTTGACCTCAAACTTGGTCAAAATACCTAAAACAACATGAAATACCTCTATAAATTCTCATTTTTCCATTATTACCTTGTAAATTGATCTTAATATCCCATTAAGCCACCATATCTCTCTTTATTCTCTAAGCTTTTGATCTATAGGTCATATTAGGCCTTAAAATGAGCCTTATAGCTATTGTCCAAGCACCCTCCACCTCACTCACATGCTCAAAAAACCTCTCACATTCTATACCACTAATTTTCATCCTTCATAGGTCAGGCAAAGTCTAGAACTAGTTTATTTGCATGTTAGTCATGTAGGGTCTACCCTTGTAAACTCACCTTGAAGCTATCCTTAGTGCTTTAATGCTTGATATACATGATCAAGTATCCTCAAACATCCTCTTATGCTTATTTTCATCCATTTCATTGATCCACCATTCTCCTTTATGCACTAGAATAGGCATCCTATGCACAAGCCTTCTCAAGAACCTTGTACTCAAGAACTGGTACACAAACATGCTTACCTTGTATTGAACCTTGACATCAACCTTGAAAGAATAATCAAGTTACCTTAAAATATTCTCTCAACATAGAGACAATAGGTTTCCTTCACATTCTCTCTTTTCACATGGATTCCTTATCACATACCACGTCACCATGTATCATTACTAGATGTACCTTGACATCAATGACATCCATCTTGACCTTGACTTCAATGACAACACTTCTCAACAATTTCCACACAATCCCTAGTGTACTATTTTATATTAATGCAAATTTTACCTTAATATTAATGTCAAGGGAAATATAGATAATAATAAAAAAAGGTAGAGTGTTATTTTTGAGGTAATGTATGGATAAAACATATTATACCAATGCTTAATTTATCCTAAGATAGATATTATTAAATTATATGCTAGAAATGAATAATAAATATAATATTCAATTTATTTTCATTATATAATTAAAAACTATAATAAACTAAATTAGATACACAAAGTCCTTGTTCTGCTAAAAAAAAGAGTTAAACATTTATCCAAATAACAACTATTTCATGAGAAATGAGAAGATAGAATAAGATCCTAGATAAAGTTTTGGAGGGAGATAAGTATTGTCACCTGGAGACACAAAATAATTTTTAGTTGATATTTGTTGTTGTTGTGATTATTTTTTTGAGAATCCTTCAACTTATATATGTTGAATATTTGTACAACCTGAGAAATTCCCATGTGCTTGGGTATAACTATGTTTAAGAGATGTACCAATCATGTTCTCACTCCTTTATTTCATTTCTTTGGTTGATATAATTAGGAATATTTTTATTACAACCTACAAGTGAAAATAAATATCATGGATTTTCTTCATAGCTTGCAAGTTGAAATAATCTTTGAAAAATAACTCTTCTTTGGTCATCTTATAAAAATTCTCTTTCATCTTAGTAATAGTGAAGATTTTAGTTTCTCCTTTCATAAATTCAACATGAATAGACCATATTTCTACCCTTATCTAATATTTTATGTCATCACAAATATTTATGATATTGTGATAATCCTCAATATTTTCTTCCAATGCATTCAATTTCTATTCTACACATTTTGACCAAACATGAGAAGAATTTTCTTCAGCTTTAAAGAAATTTCCTTCAAAAACCAATAGTTTCTTTCTAGTTATGGACATTTATTACAAATATCTTATTATTTTATCACATAACTCTATTCTCTTTCTACTAAATAGATTTCACCATGGATCTTTTTCTTATTCACTTTCATAAAAACATTGGCTTTCCTAGTTTATTTAATAAATTTTAGACCATCTAGATTTACTTGTTCAACCCAATTTTTTTGTACTCTTACATATATTTGATATTTATAAATTATGTAAATTATGTCTTCATCAATACTATCACTGGGCGGTGGTGTTTTGATATAGTTAATGGGATTTGTATCAATATGCTCATTGATTTCATCAATGATAGACTTGAAATTTGTAGATGGATTATGAACCTACTCTTCAAGTTGTTTGGTTTTTTTCTCCTCCTTGGTCCTTTGAATCAACTTATCAATAAACATTATAAAATTATCAATATCTCCTTCATGATTTGATGGTCCTATGTCCACTAAAGTTATTTTTCAATCTGATCCATTTATGTCTTCCTCTTTATTATTTGTATCTAGTTTTAAAATTTCAAGATATTGATCACTTGTGTAAGAATATGTCATAAGCCTCTAGGTGGTTATGGCTTTATTTTATAGAGTTATTGTTTAAAAAAAATTGGAAACCACATAAAATAAAGGGAAAAAAAACCTTAAAACCCTTCCTTTTTCTAATTGTTTCATGCAAGGAGATGATGCCTGGATTAAGAAAACAACCATCTATGTATCGATGGTACTATTGGGAGAAACAAGAAGAGTTGATTGTTGAGTAAAAACTAGGAAAATTACAAGGACCTCAATAAAATTCTAATTTATATGGGAAATAGGGATATGAGGTGAAGAAGGAACAAGTGGAGGAGACGAATCATGAAGAAGAGGAGGATTTGTAGAGTTCACATGTGTAGGAGATGGAATGAGGGGTGGATCAAAAATATGAACTTGAGAAGGTGATCAAAAAGAAGAGGATGGAATGATGATTGTAGAAGTGGCAAGTTATGTTTGAATTTGGATAGTATATATGTTGTACATAAGAAATTTTTGTGTATTATTATCTATTAAAGGTGAAGACTCAACATTTACAAAGGCAGTATCAATAGTTACCTTCTTTAAAGAAGGTGAAGGATTCTTAATTTTTTATTTATTCCTAGGTGTTGTGAAGTGTGTAGATAAATTATTCTTATTCAAATATTCAATGTTGTATTAAAGATACATGAGAAGTTTCATGCTACATACATTAGTTTCACATGAGTTATCAATAATGACATTAATGGATTTTTTACAATCTATATGATGACTAATAATCAAAGGTTCTATAAATTAATAAGGCTTAGTGGTTTCTACCTTGGAAACCATGGTTGTAACATTAGTCTTATTAAGTAAAAATTTCTTTTTAACTTATTTCTTAAGTGTTTTACACACCTAAATTTGGTACAAGCTCATATTTAATATTGTTTATTGTAACTTTACACATATAGACTATTGATGATGAATAAGGTATCTGTTAGTAAATTTTTACTTGGTAATTCTCTATTTGGTTCAAAGATTCATCTATCTTTTTATTCATCTTTCTAATTTTTCTTGGGGGTCTTTAATCTTAGTTTTCTATATTTCTAGACAAGTCTGATATTTACAGATAGGTTTGGGCCCTGTTCATGAAGTGTGGACTTGTCCAAGCATAATTTTTAGATCTTATTTTGGATCTTCTTTTGTTTAAATATTATTTTTTCCATTAGATATTATTTTAGTTCAGCTTTTGCATGATAATAAGTCCCCAAATTCAAAATTAAAACCTATATAAATACTATGCTACTCTAAGACATTAAGGATGACACTCCTCACTCTCAAAAGCTATAAAAATATTTATATGTTCTATCTATGTATTTATTGAACCTATATCCAATATTTTCAAAGGTTGAATTTACATTTGCATGCTTGTGTTAAGGGTAAAATAGGATATGTTAAACTATGAATTTACATTTGCATGCCTGTGTTAAGGGTAAAATAGGAGAAATAACATATAGTTTTACATTCATAGTTTAACATATATACATTGGTGGGAGAACTACATTAAATTTTAAGCCCTCTTAAGAGTATAGATAATGTAGTACAGTGCTTATCAATCATTAGGGATTGACCAAGATTAGTCCAAATCAATCCATTTCACTCGATACCCCTTATCTGACATCAATTCAATTTGTTTGCAAGAAACTAGGATTTTGAATTATAGGTGTCTCTATGTAGATTGTAGATTTGGAATCCCATTTATAATATTATATAACATAATAATAGGTGGTGAAATATCCAAATTTTTGTTATAGTCAACACAAACAAATCAATATTCAAAGGACATAAGTGGTCTGCACTATTGTCTATGGAGCATGATGTCTCCATGAATATTCTCATATTTGTTTCTACCTCTACACTATCATAGTTCTATTTTTTATCTTTTCCTATCAATCATTAGTCATAGTCAATTAAGACAAGTTCACAATTAATAGACATGATTGGCATGTGTTGTTGTCTAGAGAGTACAGATATGTCTATAAATAGTTTCTAATATTCTACCTAATTTTTATCATGCACACTCTAGTCTATTATTTATTTATACTTTCAAATTTATCTAAAAAAGTCAAAAATCTCAATTTGAGCTAAGTACATTTATTCTTAATGTTTTTCAAAAATAGCATTTTCCATATTTATAAATTTACAAAATCAGAATTATTTTTTATTCAATAGGTAAATATCAGGTTATAAGACCTAAAAATTCTTTTGAAGCAATAGCTATGAACCAAACAAATGAGAGTTTTGATAACTAGTCCCATAACCAAAATAGGGTTTTAAACAATGGACCCACAACTAAGAGGGTTTAAAGGATCCCAAAACTATATAAGATCATAATAAGAGGGTTTGATGGATCCCACAACCATATCATAACTAGAGTGCTTGATGGCTCCCACAACTTGCACAATAAGAGGGTTTGAAGGGTCTCCCAACCATAGAAGAGAGGGTTTGATGGATCCCACAACCATGACAAGAGGATTTGAAGGATCTCATAACCTTAATAAGAGGGTTTTAAGGGTCCCACAACCATACCAAGCACAACTAGATGGTTTGAAGGATCCCATAACCTATGAAAAAAGAGGGTTTTAAGTATCCCATGAATTTAGTACCATCAAATAGGTTATTTCTCAATTAAACACAAATAATAGATGCACTTTAGCATAACTTCCCTGGAACTTGCATTGTAGAATAAGAGTTTGCCAGGAGTAGAATGTCTTGTGCTCATCTTCTATCTCTTGGGAACCTCCACACATATTTCATGCAACTAAATCATAAAAAGTGGGTTTATCCTCCCACCTAGAAACTAGAAGATACAAGGGTGGAATCCCCTATCATCCACTCTAATAAGATGAGATTTGGTTTTGTTTCCTCTATACACCATAATCAAAATTGACTAGAAGCTTTATTTAGTGACTAGTAAGGTTAATCAAACCTTGTAAAAAATAGCCATGCCTTCTCTATTCAAGAGGGTATAAGGTGCTCAATTAATCTAGCCACTAGGAACCCCCTTCTATATCCTTAGTGAATCATTTGGTATACCTAAATATAGTCCCCTACAGATCTAGTCTTTAGCAAAGTTTTTGCACAATCTCCATAGAACTTGAGAGCAACAAGTGAGTATATATGTCCACTCAACCATGTCATAGCTCACAAAGAGGGCTCAAAAATATTAGACTAGACTCCAAATGAACTTGCATGGATTCTTCTATCATCCCTATTAACCTAAATTCCTAAAACTAGCTAGACAGGGTTTACAAAAAGGTTTTTACAAGAACCCAAACTCATGAACCAATCCAAAATAGTGCTTGAGCCTGAACTAAAGTAAAATATGTGAAAAACTCTATTATCCTCACTTATTTTGAGAAAAATGGTGTGTATTCCTCTATCCTCCACACATATAAAAAAGAGGATTATGATTTATCTTACCCAACATAACATAAGCCCTACAAATCCACCACAAAAAATTTGTAGAGGATTTTCTACCAAAACACACCCAAAAATACAAGTTTATGTGCAATGTAATCATAGGGTTAGCTTAATACTTTCTTACCCATAAGGATATTTGAAAAATAGATAGTTAAGCACAAAACCTCCAAGCTTCCTCCCTTTCTCAATAGTAGAAGGAGAAAACTTAATAGTCATCAGACTATGTGAAACAAGCTCCCTTATGATAAAAATAAGATATAGTAAGAGAATAAAGGAATAAAATAGTACCCAACCTTCTAAATGGGTAAATCTCTCCACGGGGTGAAAAAGGTACATAAACTTTTGACAGTCCTCACCCAGGATAGTCTAAGCCCTACAGATCTACCAGTAGGAGGCAACATCACTCCACTCTAAATAAATGCCACCATTTTATCATATATTTTATATAAAACCATTATCTTACAAAAAATAGTCTTAAACCCATGGATCTACCTCTTAACATTAATGAATCTTTATCTCTAGTTTTTTCTACCAAACTCCACCTAGAATCTGTAGTTTCGATATTTGGGGTACGTCATACTTCTATTGTGACTCTCTTCCACCCAGTTGACTATTCAAACTTTAGGGGAATGGTTATGGTGGTGTAGGAAACCCCCCATCTTCCCATATTTGTATCATCTTCATCCCCAAGTTCCTCATATTATCCTTATTTCCCTTTCCCTATTTAAAAATTCTTCCTCTTGCTCCTCTCTCCCATGGCAGATTTCCTATCCCTTTTTCATAATACAAAATTTAAATTATTGATTATTATACATTTTTATCATGGTACATCATACTTCTATTGTGACTCTCTTCCACCCAGTTGACTATTCAAACTTTAGGGGAATGGTTATGGTGGTGTAGGAAACCCCCCATCTTCCCATATTTGTATCATCTTCATCCCCAAGTTCCTCATATTATCCTTATTTCCCTTTCCCTATTTAAAAATTCCTCCTCTTGCTCCTCTCTCCCATGGCAACTTTCCTATCCCTTTTTCATAATACAAAATTTAAATTGTTGATTATTATACATTTTTATCATTATAATATCTATCATTTTTACATATATTAACACAACATATTTATTGTTAAATAAATATAAGTAAATTATATTGTTAAACCTATAAAAAAATTGAGGATTTAATTTTTTTATTCTTGTCCTTGGGTTTTAGATTTATTTCTATTTTCTATACATTAAAATCTTATTTTTCTATTTGGTTTTAAATTTAAATTTCATTTTCTTTCTTTTCTTTATTTCCTATAAATTATTTTATGGTAGTTTTAAAACTCGTAGGAATTGTCATTCTAGGAAAAATGATCTTTAACTTTACCTGGGCCATGGTGTGAGGGGTACTGCACCAATACTGAAGCCATTATAACACAATATATAAAAATTAGTTTACATGTACCTTGAGGTATATTAAAAATACCTAATTTTTTTCATTCATAGTAAACCTTTGACCATTCATTTTTGTGGTGCATCGATAACTTTTTACCCCCAAGAAGTTGCTCTCAATGTACCCTAAAGATGAGACATTGTGGTTACAAGATAGTGGAATCCTACATAGTTGGTGCCCTTTGGGATATGTTCACTATTTAAAAATAGGATTAGTATATATAACAGCCTATAAATCAAACATACTTTGCCTAGTTACACCTTTTGACATCCTTTATTTCTTAGTATGATCAACTAATGACAAGCACTAAGCTTGGTTTTTATCATATTTACTACATTGTGGGTCAATAAATATAAAATGGCTTCTAAATCTGAAATGTCTAATGGTGTTCATCCTTTATATTTTCTCTTCTTTGACAATGTTACACCTTATACTTATGATAATAAATAGACTAATGATCACACTTGTCACATCTCAGTTTCTCTCTAAGATGAATAACCTATTTGATTTATGGATTATTATGGTTCATTAGTTGATTAATTAATATTTGATTAAGCTTAATGATATATGTTGATTATGAGGTAGTTTGTATTACTTAATTTACATGATTAGTTTGTTATGAGTTAGCAGGACTTTTATATTTTCTATATTGTTATCACGTTTATACAATATTATTTTATGGATATCATGATGTTTCAAGCTAACTACCTTCATTATTATGAGGCGAAGCGGGACAGATTCTTCTCTCAGAGTATGATGGAGGGAGAGAATCATCGAAAAAGATGGTTAGATGGAGATATTGGATTTTGATAGAGAATGAAACCAAAAACCCGTATATGTACCATTTAGTATACCATGTCTTGTATTTAAGTGTTTGATATAGATAGCATAGCATGTTTTATGTAGTTCTCTTTTAAGTGATTGTTAATATGTTTTCTGGTATAGTCTTGATTGTTGATAAGGATCATGTCATTTTGTTGAGTGATTTCATTAGTTTAGTGAATGTGATAGCTTATCTTATATAATGTAATTGTTTGGCTAAATGACTAAATTTGTTTATGTTTATTTATCTTACTACCTTATTATATATGGTTGTATAGTAAAACATTATGATGTTGGGATGGATTTCATAATCATTATTTGATTTATAAGGTTATTATTATTATTATTATTATTATTATTATTATTATTATTATTATTATTATTATTATTATTATTATTATTATTATTATATGTTAAATTTATATGTCAAAATATATAAATAACATTGTTCTTAAATACCTTTGTATTTGATTAATTGTTGACCCAAGATTTGATTTTAAATATATATGAATACATTATGTTTAATTTTTAAATGATTTAATAAATCATTGTATTTTCTATGTATGATAGGGGATAGTATAGTCACATGAAACTATAATCTTGTAATACCTAAGAGTATTATCATGCAATATAATCTATATTCTATTATGTTTGGTCAAGGGTCATTGCATGGGAATACTTTGGTCATCGACTAAGTTAATAAACTTTGCATGAAATGTTAGGGTATGGAGCTAAAAGCTTCACCAAGGAGCACACTATGACAGTTTCGGGTCTACACAGACACCGGCATCGGTCAGGAGCGACCGACGTCGGCTAGGTGTAGTTGCAGAGGCACCGGCATCGACAGTGGGTCGGCCGGGGTAGCAGTCACAGGCAAACAGCAGGAACCGGCGTCGGTTACCTGTGCGTCCAGAAAGCTATTTTCGAGGACAGAAGCGAGTGTTTGCATGATGAGTTTAAGTTGTAGTCTCAAGCTCGCGTCTCTATTATTAGTAATATTATTTTTAGAGCCCTTGTTTAAGAGGCTTAACTGTTTGTTGTAAGTGCATGCTCAAGTTTCCTAATTCTATATGTAGAATTAGATCTTCTTAGCTTTGTGTGAATTATTGTAGTAGTTCATTGTATTTGGTATGTTGAAGAACAGTACAGAATTGAATCAATCCAGGTTTGTTGGAGTTGATTGTTCTTGAGAGAGAGAGCTCTTGAGGAATAGAGATCTAGTGAGAGATCTATACATCTAGGAGAGGTGTGGAAGAAGTTTCTTCAATTGTATTCCTTTTGTAAAGAGTTTGTTAATACAAGTTTTCAGGGTGGTTTCTTGTATCTCTTGTTCTTGCTATTATCTCATTGTAGTTACTTGTCTATCTCATTTAATTCCACGTTTATTGCTTTCATAAGTGTAATCTATTATTGGTTGATTACCAACAAGTGGTATCAGAGCTCAGGTTCACTAACAGGTGGTTCAAATCTGTGTAGTGTGTATTGATTACAGGTTCTCACAGGGGTTTCTGCAGGGATTTCTGTTTGAGTGGGAGAAGCAATGGCAGATGAAAGTAAACTGAGAATGGAAAAGTTCAATGGCAAAAATTATCAACATTGGAGAATGCAGATAGAGGATTATCTGTATCAGAAAGATCTCTACTTACCGTTAGGTGGGGTTGCAAAGAAGCCCAAAGACATGGAGAATGAAGAATGGGAAGTTCTTGACAGAAAGGCTCTGGGTTCTATAGACTGAGTCTAACATCCACTGTGATATCTAATATATCACAGGCAAATTCTACAGTAGAGTTGATGACTACGTTAGCAAATTTGTATGAAAAACCCTCAGCTTCTAATAAGGTATATCTTATGAAGCAGTTATTTAATTTGCATATGAATGAAGGATCTGTTTCTACTCATCTGAATGATTTCAATTGAATTGTGAATCAATTAAGTTCAGTCAATATAGTGTTCGATGATGAAATAAAAGCTCTTTTAATATTATGTTCTTTGCCTGAAAGCTGGCATGGCTTAGTAATGGCAGTAAGTAATACTGCATCTGCATCAAATATTTTGAAAGTAGAGGATGTTGTTAGTGTTATCTTGAATGAGGAAATACGCAGGAAAAGCACAGAAGAGACATTTGGGAACGCTTTAAGTTTTGAGAGCAGGGGAAGGCAAAAAGATAAGAGCAAGAGGAGATCAAGATCTAAGTCTAAGGTGAGAGGAAGATCCAAATCCAGGAATGGCAGGAAGCCACAATGCTGGAATTGTGGAAAGATTGGGCACATAAGCAAAGATTGTTGGTCAAAGCCTAAGGAGGAAAATCAGCACGAAGGAAAGGAAGAAGCCAAGGTTGTAGGTATTGCACAAGATGCTTTAATTTTCTCTCTACATAATAATATAGAATCTTGGGTGTTAGATTCTGGTGCATCTTTTCATGTTAACCCTAAAAGGGAATATTTTAGTGACTATATCCATGGAGATTTTGGAATAGTGTATCTAGGGGATGATGAGCCCTGTAAAATAATTGGAAAAGGTAAAGTGCAGCTGAAGATGCAGAATAGCAACACATGGGTGTTGAGAGATGTGATGCATGTTCCTAGCTTGAAGAGAAATTTGATTTCTGCAGGAAAGTTAGGGGATGAGGGTTGTACAGTAACTCTCACAGCAGAATCTTGGAAGGTGACCAAGGGTGCACTTGTTATGGCCAGAGGTAAGAGAGAAGGTACTCTCTATTTGTGTAATTGTGCTACTAACAAATCTCCTTCTGTATTATCTACTTCAGATGTGGATGCTAAATTGTGGCACTCAAGGCTTGGCCACATGAGTGAGAAGGGGATGTCAATTCTTAAGTCCAAAGGTATGCTTTCAGATTTAAAAGGCATAGATCTAGAGTTTTGTGAGCACTGTGTATTTGGAAAATAGAAAAGGGTTAGTTTTCTCAAGACTGGGTCTACTAAGAAGAGGCATAAGTTGCAGCTTGTTCACACAGACATGTGGGGACCGGCTCAGGTTGCTTCTATTGGAGGATCACAGTACTATGTATCTTTCATAGATGATGCTACAAGGAAGGTATGGATCTATTGTATTAGGAGAAAATCTGATGTATTTGAGACTTTTAAGATTTGGAAAGCTATGGTTGAGAATGAAACAGGTAAAAGATTGAAGTGCCTGAGATCTGACAATGGCGGTGAGTTCTGCAGTTATAAGTTCAGAGATTATTGTTATATGCATGGAATCCGTAGGCAAAGGATGGTTCTAAGGACACCTCAACAGAATGGAATTGCTGAAAGGATGAACAGGACAATAATGGAGCATGCAAGATGTATGAGATTGCATGCTGGTTTGCCCTTACAGTTTTGGGCACAAGCTGTTGACACTACAGTATACCTGATTAACAGAGGACCCTCTACAGCTCTGGATGGTGGTATTCCAAAAGAGGCATGGATAGGTAAAAAGGTTTATCTCTCATATCTCAAAGTTTTTGGTTGTGAAGCCTTTGTACACATAGATAAAGAAAATAGAAAGAAGCTTGATGCTAAGTCTATGAGGTGCACATTTATTGGCTATGGCTCAGATGATTTTGGTTATAGATTGTGGAATCTAGAAACTAACAAGGTAATTAGGAGCCGTGATGTTGTTTTCAATGAAAGAGTGATGTATTGTGATCAGCTAAGGAAGCTGAATCAATCTGAGTAGAGCAATGGTGAATTGGATGAGGTGAAGGTCCAATATGAGCTCACGAGAAAAAGAAATAATCACTTGTAGGAAAACACAGAGATCGACGTTGGCAGATTATGAACCGGCATCGGCAGAACAAAAACTGAGGTTGGCCATACAGAGACTGACATCGGCAAGAGACTGACATCGACAAGAGAGGCACTGGCATCGGTTAGACAGAACCGATGTTGGCCAGTAATAGGTCTGGAGGTGACCGAGGTCGGTCACTGTCAGAGAATTTGGGTGGACAGCGTGTTGTGAATGAGTCTTAGACACCCATCAAGAGGTCAGAAAGGGTGAGTAAGCCTCCAATTAGATATTATCCTTCTTTATTTTATCTATTGCTAACTGATGGTGGAGAACCAGAGAGTTTTGAAGAAGTAATATAGGTGGAGTCCAAGAGTCAGTGGGAGCGTGGCATGGTTGAGGAGTTGGAGTCCTTAAGAGAGAACCAAACATGGGATTTGGTTGAATTTTCAGCAGGTAAAAGAACACTCAAGAATAGATGGACCTACAGGTTAAAAGAAGGTGACAATGGATAGATAAGATATAAGGCCAGATTGGTGGTAAAAGGATTTGCACAAAAGCTAGGTATTGATTTTGGTGAGATTTTTTTCTCCTGTTGTTAAAATGACTTCTATAAGGGTTGTATTGTCTTTGGTTGCTTTTGAGGATTTGCATCTTGAGCAACTAGATGTTAAGACAGCGTTTCTTCATGGAGATTTGGATGAGAAAATATATATGGAACAGCCAGAAGGATTTGAGGTCAAGGGTAAGGAGAAGTTTGTGTGCAGATTGAAGAAAAGCTTGTATGGCCTCAAGCAAGCTCTTAGGCAATGGTACTTAAAATTTGACAGGTTTATGACTGAGCATGGCTATAGTAGGTGTCAATCTAACCATTGCGTGTATTTCAAGAGATTTGATAATGGTAGATATATTATTCTATTGTTGTATGTAGATGATATGCTGGTTGCAGGATCTCACATGCAAGATATCTCTGAGCTTAAAGTGAAATTAGCTCAAACGTTTGCTATGAAGGATTTGGGAGCAGCAAAGTAAATCCTTAGCATGAGCATTAAGAGAGATAGGAAAAATCACAGGTTGATATTGTCTCAAGAATATTATGTGGACAAGGTGTTGAAATGGTTCAATATGCAGGATGTTAAACCGGTAAGCACACCTTTGGCTGGACATTTTAAGTTGAGTAAAGAACAATGTCCTAATTCATATGATGAGGTAGAGTACATGAGTAAGGTTCCATATTCTTCCGTAGTAGGGAGTTTGATGTATGCAATGGTGTGTACTAGACCGGATATTGCCCAAGCAGTGGGAGTGGTAAGTAAGTATATGGCCAATCCAGGTAAGGAACATTGGAAAGCAATTCAGTGGATCCTTAGATATCTGAGAGGAACTGTCAGGGGATCAAACCAACAATAGATTACAATTGTGACAGTAATAAACGTGGAATTAAATCAGATTGACAAGTAATTAGAATGATAATAGCAAGAACAAGAGATACAAGAAAACAACCTGAAAACTTGTATTAACAAACTCTTTACAAAAGGAATACAATTGAAGAAAGCTTCTTTCTTCCACACCTCTCCTAGATGTATAGATCTCTCAATTGATCTCTATTCCTCAAGAGCTATCTCTCTCAAGAACAATCAACTCCAACAAGCTTGGATTGATTCAATTCTGTACTGTTCTTCTACAATTACAATAATAAGCTAAGAAGATCTAATTCTACATATAGAATTAGGAGACTTGAGCATGTACTTCCAACAAATAGTTAAACCACTTAAACAAGGGCTCTAAAAATAGTAATGCTAATAATATAGATGCGAGCTTGAGTCTACAACTCAAACTTATCATGCAAACACTCGCTTTTGTCTACGGAAATAGCTTTCTAGACACGCAGGTAACCGACGTCGGTTCCTACTGCTTGTCTGTGACCGCCGTCGGCTGATTCTCTGCCGACATCAGCATCTCTGCAATTGCCTGTGACTGACGTCGGTCACTCCTAACCAACACCGGTGTCTGTGTAGACCTGAACCTGATAATGAATGCTCCTTGGTGAAGTTTTTAGCTCCACACCCTAACAATCTCCCACTTGGAGATAAACAGCTGCACCAGTACCTGTACAGCAACATCTTCTAGCTCCACCATCTTCAACTCACTCATGAAGACCAAAAAAATTTGAATGAAGATTCAACTTCTCCTTTGAAACCGGCTTTGTTAACATATCAGTAGGATTCCTATCTGTATGGATCTTCTCCAGCTTCAACTCACCATCTTCCAATACCTGTCGTATGAAGTGATACCTTAGCTGTATGTGCTTTGTTCTTGAATGAAAGGCTGAATTCTTAGCCAAATGGATTGCACTCTGACTGTCACTATACAATCTGCAACTCTCATGCTCCCTACCAAGCTCATCCATGAACCGTGTCATCCATATCATTTCTTTGCTAGCTTCTGTGGCTGCAATATACTCTGCTTTTGTAGTTGACAAGGCAACAACCTTCTACAACTTAGATATCCAGCTAACCGCCATTCCACCTACAGTAAATACATAACCTGTAGTGCTCCTCCTGCCATCCAAATCACCTGCCATATCTGAATCTACATAGCCATGTAGAGAAGTATCTAAACCTCCATAGCACAAGTGCCTACTGTTGGTTCCTCTCAGATATCTAAGGATCCACTGAACTGCTGTCCAATGTTCCTTACCTGGATTGGCCATATACTTACTTACCACTCCCACTGCTTGGGCAATATCCGGTCTAGTACACACCATTGCATACATCAAACTCCCTATTGCGGAAGAATATGGAACCTTACTCATGTACTCTACCTCATCATATGAATTAGGACATTGTTCTTTACTCAACTTAAAATGTCCAGCCAAAGGTGTGCTTACCATTTTAGCATCCTGCGTATTGAACCATTTCAACACCTTGTCCACATAATCTTCTTGAGACAATATCAACCTGTGATTTTTCCTATCTCTCTTAATGCTCATGCCAAGAATTTTCTTTGCTGCTCCCAAATCCTTCATAGCAAACATTTGAGCTAATTTTACCTTAAGCTCTGAGATATCCTGCATGTGAGACCCTGCAACCAGCATGTCATCTACATACAACAATAGAATAATATATCTACCGTTATCAAATCTCTTGAAATACACACAATGGTTTGATTGACACCTACTGTAGCCATGCTCAGTCATAAACCTATCAAATTTTAAGTACCATTGCCTAGGAGCTTGCTTGAGGCCATACAAGCTTTTCTTCAACCTGCACACAAACTTCTCCTTGCCCTTGACCTTGAATCCTTCTGGCTGTTCCATATAGATTTTCTCATCCAAATCTCCATGAAGAAATGCTGTCTTAACATCTAGCTGCTCAAGATGCAAATCCTCAAAAGCAACCAAAGACAAAACAACCCTTATTAAAGTCATTTTAACAACAGGAGAAAAAATCTCACCAAAGTCAATACCTGGCTTTTGTGCAAATCCTTTTACCACTAATCTGGCCTTGTATCTCATCTGTCCATTCTCACCTTCCTTCAACCTGTAGGTCCATCTGTTCTTAAGTGTTCTCTTACCAGTTGGCAATTCAACCAAATCCCATGTTTGGTTCTCTCTTAAGGACTCCAACTCCTCAACCATGCCACGCTCCCACTCACTCTTGGACTCCACCTATATTGCTTCTTCAAAACTCTCAGGTTCTCCACCATCGGTTAGCAATAAATAAAATAAAGAAGGAGAATATCTAATTGGAGGCTTAATCGCCCTTTCTGACCTCCTGATGGGTGTCTGAGACTCATCCACAACACGCTGTCCACCCAAATTCTCTGACAGTGACTAACCTCGGTCACCTAAAGACCTGTTATTGGCTGACGTAGGTTCTTCCTGACCGACCTCGGTACCTGTATGGCCGACATCAGTCTCTGTATGGCCGACGCCGGTTTCTGTCCTGCTGACGCCGGTTCCTAACCTACCGACGTCGGTCTCTGTGTTTTCCTGTAAGTGATTTTTTTTTTCCTGCGAGCTCATCTTGGACTTTCACCTCATCCAATTCACCATTGCTCTGCTCAGATTGATTCAACTTCCTTAGCTGATCACAATACATCACTCTTTCATTGAAAATAACATCACGGCTCCTGATTACCTTGTTAGTTTCTAGATTCCACAATCTGTAACCAAAATCATCTGAGCCATAGCCAATAAACGTGCATCTCATAGACTTAGCATCAAGCTTCTTTCTATTTTCCTTATCTATATGCACAAAGGCTTCACAACCAAAAACTTTGAGATATGAGAGATCAACCTTTTTACCTGTCCATGCCTCTTCTAGAATACCACCATCCAGAGCTGTAGAGGGTCCTCTGTTAATCAGGTATACTGCAGTGTCAACAGCTTGTGCCCAAAACTGTAAGGGCAAACCGGCATGCAATCTCATACATCTTGCACGCTCCATTATTGTCCTGTTCATCCTTTCAGCAATACCATTCTGCTAAGGTGTCCTTAGAACCATCCTTTGCCTATGGATTCCATGCATGTAACAATAATCTCTGAACTTATGACTGTAGAACTCACCGCCATTGTCTGATCTTAGGCACTTTAATCTTTTACCTGTTTCATTCTCAACCATAGCTTTCCAAACTTTAAAAGTATCAAATACATCAGATTTCTTTCTAATACAATAGATCCATACCTTCCTTGTGGCATCATCTATGAAAGATACATAGTACTGTGATCCTCCGATGGAAGCAACCTGAGCTGGTCCCCACACATCTGTGTGAACAAGCTCCAACTTGTGCCTCTTCTTAGTGGACCCAGTTTTGAGAAAACTAACCCTTTTCTATTTTCCAAATACACAGTGCTCACAAAACTCTAGATCTATATCTTTTAAATCTGAAAGCATACCTTTAGACTTAAGAATTGACATCCCCTTCTCACTCATGTGGCCAAGCCTTGAGTGCCACAATTCAGCATCCACATCTGAAGTAGATAATACAGAAGGAGATTTGTTAGTAACACAATTACACAAATAGAGAGTACCTTCTCTCTTACCTCTGGCCATAACAAGTGCACCCTTGGTCACCTTCCAAGATTCTGCTGTGAGAGTTACTGTACAACCCTCATCCCCTAACTTTCCTGCAGAAATCAAATTTCTCTTCAAGCTAGGAACATGCATCACATCTCTCAACACCCATGTGTTGCTATTTTGCATCTTCAGCTGCACTTTACCTTTGCCAATTATTTTACAGGGCTCATCATCCCCTAGATACACTATTCCAAAATCTCCATGGATATAGTCACTGAAATATTCCCTGTTAGGAGTAGCATGAAAAGATGCACCAGAATCTAATACCCAAGATTCTATATTATTATGCAGAGAGAAAATTAAAGCATCCTGTGCAATACCTGCAATCTTGGCTTCTTCCTTTCCTTTGTGCTGGTTGTCCTCCTTAGGCTTTGACCAACAATCTCTGCTTATGTGCCCCATCTTTCCACAATTCCAGCATTGTGGCCTTCTGCCATTTCTGGATTTAGATCTGCCTTTCCCCTTTGATTTGGATCTTGCTCTGCCTTTCTTGCTCTTCTCTTTCTACCTTCCCCTGCTCTCAAAACTTAAAGCATTCTCGGATGCCTCTTCTATGCTTTTCCTGCGTATTTCCTCATTCAAGATAACACTAACAACATCCTCTACTTTCAAAATATTTGATGCAAATGCAGTACTACTTACTGCCATTACTAAGCCATGCCAGCTTTCAGGCAAAGAACATAATATCAAAAGAGCTTTTATCTCATCATCAAACACTATATTCACTGAACTTAATTGATTCACAATACCATTGAAATCATTCAGATGAGTAGAAATAGATCCACCTTCATTCATATGCAAATTAAATAATTGCTTCATAAGATATACCTTATTGGAAGCTGAGGGTTTTTCATACAAATTTGCTAACGTAGTCATCAACTCTACCGTAGACTTTGCCTGCGATAAATTGGATATCACAGTGGACGTTAGACTCAGTCTTATAGAACCCAGAGCCTTTCTGTCAAGAACTTCCCATTCTTCATCATCCATGTCTTTGGGCTTCTTTGCAATACCTCCTAACGGTAAGTAGAGATCTTTCTAATACAGATAGTCCTCTATCTGCATTCTCCAGTGTTGGTAATTTTTGCCATTGAACTTTTCCATTCTCAATTTACTTTCATCTGCCATTGCTTCTCCCACTCAAACAGAAATCCCTGCAGAAACTCCTGTGAGAACCTGTAATCAATACACACTACACAGATCTGAACTACTTGTTAATGAACCTGAACTTTGATATGGATTATCAAGCTCTGAACCTGTAACTAAGGCTCTGATACCACTTGTCGGGGGATCAAACCAACAATAGATTACAATTGTGACAGCAATAAATGCAGAATTAAATCAGATTGACAAGTAATTATAATGATAATAGCAAGAACAAGAGATACAAGAAAACACCCTGAAAACTTGTATTAACAAACTCTTTACAAAAGGAATACAATTGAAGAAAGCTTCTTTCTTCCACACCTCTCCTAGATGTATAGATCTCTCAATGGATCTCTATTCCTCAAGAGCTATCTCTCTCAAGAACAATCAACTCCAACAAGCCTGGATTGATTCAATTCTGTACTGTTCTTCTACAATTACAATAATAAGCTAAGAAGATCTAATTCTACATATAGAATTAGGAGACTTGAGCATGTACTTCCAACAAACAGTTAAACCACTTAAACAAGGGCTCTAAAAATAGTAATGCTAATAATAGAGATGCGAGCTTGAGTCTACAACTCAAATTTATCATGCAAACACTCGCTTCTGTCCACGGAAATAGCTTTCTGGACACGCAGGTAACCGATGTCGGTTCCTGCTGCTTGTCTGTGACCGCCGTCGGCCAATTCTCTGCCGACGTCAGCGTCTCTGCAACTTCCTGTGACCGACATCGGTCGATCTTGACTGAGGCCAATGTCTGTGTAGACCCGAACCTGATAATGAATGCTCCTTGGTGAAGTTTTTAGCTCCACACCCTAATAGGAACCAGCAGTAGGCACTTGTGCTATGGAGGTTCAGATACTTCTCTACATGGTTATGTAGATTCAAATATGGTAGGTGATTTGGATGGTAGGAGGAGCACTACAGGTTATGTTTTCACTGTTGGTGGAACAGCGGTTAGCTGGATATCTAAGTTGCAGAAGGTTGTTGCCTTGTCAACTACAGAAGCAGAGTATATTGCAGCCACAGAGGCTAGCAAAGAGATGATATGGATGACATGGTTCATGGATGAGCTTGGTAGGGAGCATGAGAGTTGTAAATTGTATAGTGACAGTCAGAGTGCAATCCATTTGGCTAAGAATTCAGCCTTTCATTCAAGAACAAAGCACATACAGCTAAGGTATCACTTCATATGACAGGTATTGGAAGATGGTGAGTTGAAGCTGGAGAAGATCCATACAGATAGGAATCATGTTGATATGTTAACCAAGCCAGTTACAAAGGAGAAGTTGAATCTTCATTCAACTTCTGTCGGTCTTCATGATTGAGCTAAAGATGGAGGAGCTAGAAGATGTTGTTGTACAGGTACTGGTGTAGCTGTTTATCTACAAGTGGGAGATTGTTAGGGTATGGAGCTAAAAGCTTCACCAAGGAGCACACTATGATAGTTTCAGGTCTACACAGACACCGGCGTCAGTTAGGAGTGATCGGTGTTGGCCAGGTGCAGTTGCAGAGGTGTCAGCATCGATAGTGGGTCGGCCGACGGTGGTCACAGGCAAGCAGCAGGAACTGGCGTCAGTTACCTGTGCATCCAGAAAGCTATTTTCGAGGACAGAAGCGAGTGTTTGCATGATGAGTTTAAGTTGTAGTATTAAGCTCGCGTCTCTATTATTAGTAATATTATTTTTAAAGCCCTTATTCAAGAGGCTTAACTATTTGTTGTAAGTGCATGCTCAAGTTTCCTAATTCTATATGTAGAATTAGATCTTCTTAGCTTTGTGTGAATTATTGTAGAAGTTCATTGTATTTGGTATGTTGAAGAACAGTACAGAATTGAATCAATCCAGGTTTGTTGGAGTTGATTGTTCTTGAGAGAGAGAGCTCTTGAGGAATAGAGATCTAGTGAGAGATCTATACATCTAGGAGAGGTGTGGAAGAAAGAAGTTTCTTCAATTGTATTCCTTTTGTAAAGAGTTTGTTAATACAAGTTTTCAAGGTGGTTTCTTGTATCTCTTGTTCTTGCTATTATCTCATTCTAGTTACTTGTCTATCTGATTTAATTTCGCGTTTATTGCTTTCATAAGTGTAATCTATTGTTGGTTGATCCCCAACATGGAATAGAATTTGGAGACTAAATTTTTAAGGTTTAGTTGGTCAATGATTGTTTGTAAAATCATTATCATGCATATTTTATAAAGATTATAAAATGGTTTTTTGTGGAAATCAATAGAAGCCTTGAGATGATTAGGGTTACTAATCATCTGTTGACTTCAATTAAGCATATCTTTGGAGGAAAATATAGAGGTTACTATTTTTCATGGTGATAGACTATGGAAATTTTTTAAGTAATTTATGCATGTATTTATACAGTCAGTTGAAGTGGTCATTAAGGGTGGAGAGTAAGAAAATGAAAAAGAATAGAAATAAAACAAAGAGGGTTGTGGTAGAGACATGATACATTTCATAGAGGAGAGACTTTCAAAATGTGAAGAAGGTGAAAATCTGAAGTAAAAAGCAAGGAATTCATATGACTTATTTTGCATTCATAGGCAGGTTTTGTATTTCAATTTCTATGTGAAATAATGAAAGGGTTTTCAAACTAAGATTAGGTTACTAGTTTTTCTATGTTTAAATCTAGAGATTAAGAATTGGTATGTAGAGCCCTATGGAAGGCTCGACCTCCATAGAACCCTACATTCGACTCAAGGTAGCCTAAGGGTTTGGGTAAATCCATATAATTTCCATGAATGTTAAGTTTTTATAAAAACTTTTCTTAAACTCTTTATCAGTTCAAAAAACCCTATTCATAAATAAGGAGTTATTCTTAATGGGTATATACTTGTGGCTCGAGCTAGATTATTTGAATTAGTTATATATATTCATTTTGTGTATTTTTTTTATTAATTAAAACTCTAAATAATGTTTGGGTTTGACTATGTATCCAACCATTTGGACTTAAGGTATGAAATGAGAAATTCATTATACAAAATAGGTTTGTGAATATACACACAAATATACATTTGAAGGGATTTATGGGATAACTTAATACATATACATTTATATGTTTAACCCTATATCTTGACTATGTATATATACATTCATGTGTAAATCCTTCAAATTTAACTGTGTGCATATACATTTCTATACAAACCTGTATTGTAAAATTATTAGGCTATTTATAGAGGACAATTTGTATTACATATTGAAGTTACCTGTATAGGCAAATTAGGGGTTAAGATTTTGTTTTGGTTATGTTTATTTTAGTAAAAACACATACAAGTTCAAAAATACAGTTTATACTATTAATTATGTAATAAAATTGAGTAGTGTACTTACTAGTTCATTCTGGCTTTGTGAAATAGTTGGGTTAGTCATTTTATAGAACCCAAGTATGGGTGGGAGGATGAATTTATGGCAACTTTGTTACGGTTTTATATGAATATCATTCCTAGAATTTTTATTGATTTCATAAGGTTAATATGTTCATTATGTGTTAGAACTATGCCTATAATAGAGATAACTATATATTTTAAAATTATCTTTTAAACAATGAATAAATTAAATATAGTAAAATGGGGAATGGGTATGAGGAACTATATAAATAAAGGCATAAAATTTATATAGACTGTTACATGTGATTATAATAGATGACCCATATGTTCCCTAGTCGACTATATTTTTGGATTTAATCATATGCATTTTGTTTATATGAAAATATCATAATAATCGAATTAGGAATGTTTTGTTAATTGAATGGAACATATGGTTGGTTGTATGTTATATTTGGATTTTTTGAAAGTCTGTATGTTTGATTTAAATAAGTATAAATTTGGGGAAATTATCTAGTCTTTAAAAAAGGGGCTATGGGGCTATTTTTTTGGACTGGACGTATACATTACAATAGATAGAATGCTCTAAGTCATGGACAACATATGTCTACTTAGAATATACCATATACGATAAATAATTGTATTGCATTAGAAATGATTTGGGGAGTTATATATATATATATATATATATATATATATATATATATATATATATATATATATATATATATATATATATATATATATATATATATATGGTATAAATACATGATTTTGGACTATGTAACATATCTAATAAGATTATACCATATAAATATATATGCATATTATACTTAGTTGTATGGTTCTTGAAAACATTATCACCTTTTGGTGTGTAATTGATTGCTTGAGATATATTTAAATGTTATAAATATAAGCATTAAAATATTGTATTTAAAAGATTAAATATAAATAATTATGATGTTTTGGACTAGCTTTGTTTATATGTGGAATATAAACTATATTTATAAACTTGTGATATACTCTTGTTTCATTGAGAAATAACATTATAAGTTACTTAGTATGATAGGTAACTGACAGTTTTGATGTGATCATATCTTGATGGTATTTTTAAGAATGGTTTTAGATTATGTTTATTATATGTGATAAACTAGAAAAATAGATTCATTTCACTTCATTTGACACACTAAATTAATTTGTGTGATATTTTTGTACTTAGTTTAATTTTATTTGCTAAAGAGGAATACTTTTGTATGAATCTATTGGTTTTAAATATTATTATATGTTTTTACCAAATCTCATATTCATGACCATAATTAAGTTGTGGATGAATTCCACTGGCTTAATTGGCACCATCAATGCAAGATGAGGTGTAATCCAATCAAGTAGTGTGTATGAATTTGACTAATCTTAGAGATCATTTAATATTGAATTTTTTTCCAAAGTAATGTTTGATAAGCATTTTCATTTCATATGTAGATATAATTTTCATATTTGTGTGATATCATATTAAAATGGATTTTTTTATGGTACACATTATGTATTAGATATCTTCAACACACAGGTTCTATTTTATTACTATGGATTCTCACACTATCATTATCTACCCATCCATGAAGGGAGGGTCATCCCCTTGTTTGAGAGATAGTGTGGGGGATCTATGGTCTGTAGTTGGTGTGGAAAAGTGCTTGGATGATGCTCTCCCTTCCAACTAGAGTACTATACTTGAGACTACACTTGATATTACATATTGATACTTGAGTCATGGAGACTCTGATTAGAGGAAATTTGTATCATGTTTTATCATTTGAGATATTATTATGTATTGTTAAAAATTGTATCATTTATACATTCTACTTCTACAACAATGGTTGTAATGTTGTATCAATTGTGGCTAAATTTATACTATTTCATTTATATTGAGATGTAGTATTTATGGATATTCAGTATTGTTCATGATTTATATATTTGTTCATAGCTATCCTTAAGTAAGTAGATTAGCTATAACCTATAAGGTTAACTAAATTAATACAACTAGTTAAAGATCACTAGTTATGTTTCTTGTGGTGAAATCTTTATATTGAATATGTGTACTTAATTTTTAAAAAAAATTATTGCAATATTCTAGTAAAACCAAGTGGGGTTGTTACAACACTTGTAAAATTTATGATGTTTCTTATGTCAATAAATAAATTATTCTGATAGATATGAGTATGAGTATGCATATGGTTACACTAGAAAAAATCAAGATGATAGGTATAATAGTGAATAATATAGTGAAGAGTAAAGTGAGCACACTAATTTAGAAATTGAAAAAAAATCCTCTCTTTTATTCCTCTCTTTTATTCCTCTTTTAATGAATCAAAATAAAAAGAGCATACTAATAATTAATTTATTCTTTCACTTAATCTCATGGATCTAAATGTGAAGAATCAATAATTAGTGCATATTTTTTACCTCTTAAGTTCTTTAATGCATTACATCACATTAATCAATATAAAATACAAAAGCATGGTCCTTGCATAGAAATGAAAAATTATATGAATGAGTATGTTATTATATATCCATATAAAATGTAGATTATGTAAATTTATATGATATCCCATATTCTCCTTTAAGCATGGATAATGATATACAAGATTTTGATAATCTCTCTACTCCCTTGGAAGTTAAAAATAATGTTATGAAATCTAATGGTGTTTCTTCCCTCTGTTTTTAAATATCAAATGATACAAATGAATGTGAAATACAAATAAAAAGTGACATTAATGATTTATATTTACAAAGAGATAATCATATTACATTATGTAAAGATTCACAAGATATTCATGTTATATCCATAGAATTCAAGTCTCTTCATAACATTACTTTTGATGAATCTCACTCATCTAAGTCAAAATAATCTAGTGAAGAGAAATGTGATGTCCCTAATTTTATACAAATTCAATGTGTTAATATATGCAATGATTCTCAAGTTTGTACTAATTTTATCTTAGAATCCAACCTTTATCCAAATAATTATATTTATCATGATCCTTTCATACCAATGTTTAAAATACATGATCAATTACAACCCATGAGTGAGCCTTTCCAAACCACTACTATCCATACTAGTCATATTATATCCATGATGCATGTTATTGGTGACCTCCAAAAGCAAGTAAAATATCTCACTTTACAAACTAGATCATATCATGCTAATATCAAATATAATGTTATATTATGAAAACCCCTTTCATGAGATGTATATGAACATCCATATCCAGAAGACTATTGTATGCCTATAATTCCCTTGTTCGATGGTCATGGAGATATTTGGACTCATTTAACTCAATTTACACTTTATTTTAGATAATGGAGTAATTATGGATATATTCTATTGAAATATTTTCATAAAACTCTCCCAAGAGATGCTTCATATTGGTTTGACAGTTTACCTAATGGTTACTTAGCTAATATTAAAATATTACAAGATGTATTCTTATCATATTGTCACAAATGCATGGCACCTAATTTCACATTGGAACACCTAAAAGGTTTAAAAGAGATCCATGATGAGCTTATTGAATATTACATTTTAAGATTTAAAAATACTTTGCACTATTATCAACCCTTATATTTTGAAAATTAATTCATATTTAGTATGGGTCTATTCTCTCCACTAAAAGAAAGATCCATGCATAAAATGTATACATATTTCTAAAAAGTATACATGGAGGTGTTAAAATATGTATGTGATCTAAATTATGCACCACAAAGGCTACTAATACAAATGAATCAAGATCATTTTCACACAAGTTAGAAGTTATCAATGGAAGAGTGCATTCAGATGTAACACCTCAAATAAGAATACATTTAAAGTCACTCATAAGACAATTGAAAAAACTAAAATTAAGGAAAAATAAGTCAAAATAATCAATAAGGGAAGTATTTTATTTACAAAGCATCACCTAGTGTGAATAAATCTACTTTCAATAAGATTTAACCATGTTAGTTTGATAGATTAAAAAATTGACCATGTGATATTCTACACACATTATTTGATAATAATTTAATCACTCTTCCTCATAATTACTATCATCCTCATCATTGTCTTCAATAAGTAGAAGGCAAGCCATTTTTCACTTACCATGGTGTAAATGGACAATGAGGTAATGATTATTACACATTATGTGAAAAGATATCATAACTTTTAGATAAATGGACTATCACAATTTAAAAAGTGTACAATAGGATAAAACATTCAACTCCTTTATCTACTCCCATGGCTTCCCCTTTTAATGCAAAAATATCTCAAAAAGAACTAATTATCATCCAAGCAATCGTCAATTACATTTATAAAGAGGATATTGTTATCGATAATACCTAACAGCATAATACATGTATAATAAAATAAATCCAAATTTTGGGATATAATGAAAAAGATTTGAAGCATACACAAGGATCCTATATGGGAAACATTTTTTTACCAATCACTTTTGGACTCAAGATAGTGAATACATTATTGACCATACAACATACTATTTCATAGGAAAATATAGTTTTGGGACAACCTTGGTTACAAAAAATGAATGCAATAGTGAATAAGGATAATACTAATTTATATTTTATGTTCAAAGTCATTTTGTTAACTTTACTAATAAATATAAAAAAACATGGACACTATGGTCCATGCTAACAATACATCTTGAATTAAAAAACATGGATAACAAAGTAAAATCACTAAAATACATATCAAATATATGAACATGTAATGCATACTTCAAAGATATCAAAAGAGCATCAACAATATCAACCACAAGTGTCACAAGTAATTAATACATGTGTTACTATCTATAATAATATATAACCATAGATATAGTATTAAAATATAGTTATAAATAACAATTATTATGGTTCATAGTTTCTATTTTTTTTAAGTTGGTCAACTCATTCTATGGTTTTCAACTAAATAAATTACACACATGTTACAAATTAAAAAACAAATCATTAAAAAACTTCACTTATAAGAGCATAATCAAATATATCAATCTATTAAGTACTAACATCATCACATGAACTCAATTCTCAAGAATATATACAATATAAATTCAAAATAAGCACAATGCAAGATATAATAAATCAAAGTATATATATGATATTAATATCAAAGTAATTAAAACTATGAAAACTCTCAATATACATATACATATTCGTAGGAAGAGCATGAGGACCAGTAACTACCATTCCACCTATATCTTCCCCACCCTATGCCCGAAGGGTACCTTTTATTACAACAAGAAATAAAATTGGCCACCTACAAACCATCCACATCAGGTATATGTTAGTTTACAACTAATGTCATTTACATCAGGAGTCTAGATCATAGGATCCACCTCTATTAATGGAATAGGTTCCAAGTCAAAAACATTGGTTCATCATTTATCTCCTTCATGTATCATAGTTCCTATATATCACCTCCATATAATATGTGTTGGGGCCACATCTTATATAATTCCAAATTGTCTTATCACACAATCAAATTGAAAATGCTCATTACATCTAGGCACTAGTCATGATTCTAGAAGCTCACTTGAATCGACGTGAGCTATAAATCATCCTCAATCCACCCTCAAAAACCCTTGTAGGGTCTTTAAAGAATAGTACTTTTAGATAGTCGGTCCAATATCTAGTGACACTTCATTCTCTCACACCTCAAAACACATGTTGTACTAGCCCATCTCTCAACATACATCTATGAAAGTACCTATCTACCATGAGTTAATCCTATAAGATATATCATAATAATATACCCATAATCCCAACAATGCAATAAGGTGTCCTAACCTAGTTCTTTGTGAAATCCCTCTTGAGTGAATCGGTGTAAATTTATGTATAAATGGGTGAATATAGTATGACCCCAAGATTAAATAGTGCATTGATACTCTATATAATGTATATAATGGTGCATCCTATAAGAAATGGATACATTAGTGCCATCCATTAAAATTAAAGATGTTAATAATGTACAAACAAAAAAATTCATATGTGTAACATTCACCAGTAAAATCTATGCCAATAAAATCATTGTACCAGTAAGACCATATCAATCACCCTAATAATGAACAATCATATACTATTATGCTTACACTATATGAGTTGGCCCACATCTACACTATAAGGTCACCTATGTACCAACAAGTGGTTGATGCAAGATCCTCTAAACATCCTCTAATATCATGGCCATCTCCCCTATATGGAGCCAAAAAATTTAATTGTTTGAATCCCAATGCCCATCCAATGTCATTTTCATGTGCATGTCATAAATCATCATAGCTAACTGCCAAACATGGCCAAGCCCAGTTACATAAAGTTTGGCCCTCTCTATGTCACTCAATGGTAACACTCATACAGTTTAAATATGTGACCATGTCTAAACTCTCATGAACACATATCAACCTGAAATAACAAATACACAAAATATAATTTATAAATATAATAAAAATATGGTGAAAAATTAATTCATGACACATGCTAATATATCACTTTTTTTACAAATTTGTCCATGCTGGAAAGAATAGATTTGAATTCAAGTGGACAAGTTTGTGGATAAGTCTGTAGCCATCTTAGATAAGTTTGGGGAGGTCTAGAGAAGACCTTTATGGACCAAACATGACTGTACAAGTTCAAAAATATAATTAAAATACATTAAAATGACCAAAATTCAAAATTTACAAATGTCAAAAAATGGTTTTTTGGCATACCAAGTGGGGAGCAGCCTCATATTGTAGGGAAACCTTGACCTTATCTAATATTATAAGTCCAAGATTTGTCTCTTATGTCATTTTTCTCTCTATTAAAGCTAAAAAATCATGACTTATCAATATGTAAATGAATTACATTGTATTTTCAACCAACCTGTATATATGAGTTTACTTTTCTTTTCAAAAGTAAAACTTTATAGCTAATTCCTCTCAAACTTGTACATTAAATATCTTAAGTAATACATATTTAAATCACTCCCCATGAGTTTCATTAGAACACATACACTACATCTTATGCATGGTAATATTTCCATCACACCTATCAACATTTTCCAAAAATCATAAAATTAACACTTACCTATACACATAGTTTCTCACATATTCCTTATTATCTCAAAATTATTTCTCTATAACTATTACCTTCATAAATATTCATACAAAATATTCATCAAATTACAATGACTCTCTTAAAAATGGTCAAAATGATAATATGTAATAAAAATAAAAATGATATATAATGAAACAATTTAAAATATTCTCAAATGTAATTCAAAACATACGCCTTTATATTTCAATACAATTCATTCAATATTCTTACCCTCAATTTGAAATGGGGGAATACATTAGGATCTATTTAGTAAATAAGTCATCATAGTTAACATTTTAGAATAAAATTTAGAATGGTTTAAATCATCCACACACTATAGATTTGTGATATGGGTCTTACATATTACACACATGTACAAATTTTGGGGACACATGCCATGTAGGTGCACTTAATTAGATCAAATATAGAATATTGATTTCAAAGTTTTACAATTAATGCAAAAAATTAGATTCTATGACACAATATAGGTTTTAAGGGTTCACAATACAGTTTCAAATTAATTTAGAAATCAAACACATGATAAATATTGGCACATTGATGCAAACTTTAGGGTCATAGTATAGGTATATGTGCTCAATTTTCAAAGACTCAATTATATATTCATACACACTTGAATGCATATGTATGGGCATATGAAAAATAGGTAAAATATTAATTCCAAGTTCATGATACAATTAAAATTGAGTGTATAGATACAAGACATTATATGTCATTTAACACAGATTTAGGGGGGATGATACTTGTTCATGTGCATTTTCAAAGTTTATAAGGCACATATATACATTTTTAAAGAGGTGTGATACTTTTTCATGCACATTTTTCAAATTTAAAGGACATGATACTTATTCATGTGCATTTTCAAAGTTCAAAAGGCACATATATACTTTTTTCAAATTTCAAGAGGCATGATACTTACTCATGTAGTTTTTATTTTTCAAAGTTAAAATGGAATGATACTTGATCATGCACATTTTTCAAATTTCAAAGTTACAATTTCAAATACAAATGGTTGTTATTTGAATTCAAATCTATTAGTAATGCAATCATGATGGGGGCATGAATATGATTCATTCTCTTTCGATCATGAAAACAAAATCTACATCCATCTTCAATGATGTGATTCAATCTGGTATGGGTAATCTATGTTTTAGTCTAGTGACACTCAATGGCCTTGGCATTACTTCTAGCAACCCATTGTGTGGTTCTATCTTCTATTATAAGTGATGTACGTTTGAGTATAGTGACACTCAATAGGCTTAGCATCACTTATAGTGAACCCATCGAGGTTACACCTTCTAGAGGATTAGTACATGGGATAATTCTCATCATATATGAGAGTTGTAATATACATATTTCCAATTCATTTACTTGATTTTTTATTCAAAATTAACACTTGATCGCTCTTAATTCAGTAATGATTCAACATTAGAAACTATTCTCTCCAAGTGCTTCAATAAAGGGGCACATTTTTTAAAATCTCTTATCTTGGGATATAATATCATAGCTTTATTAGTTACTTGAGTCAATACAATATTGTTTTAATTTCATCTAACAACTTATTTTCTCTATTATTACCACTTGAGAGATTGTTCATTTCCCTAGCTAGGAAATGAGTAGGACTAAAATCATTCTTTTCCACTCTGCATAACACAAACATTATCCATGTGTGGCATAATATTGCATGCATACAAGTGTACTCTTTCCTCACTCTTTAAATTTAAATATTAAAATTCATACTTATTTATTTCATACATGAACATTAACTATTGCATGTGTTATTTCAAGTTTTGCCATTGAGTATCCTACATAATCAAAATTTCAAGTCAAAATAAAAATGTGTCATACACACCCAAGTTTTGTTTCTTTCCTTTATTAATTATATTAATATAATATGGGGGAAAGTATAAATACAAATATTTGGTTCGAGCTCATCTTTAATTTTGTTTATTGTAACTCTGCATATATATACTATTGGCAATGAATAAGGTATCTATTGACACATTTTACTTAAGTCTTCTTTATTTGGTTCATAAATTCATATATGTTATTAATCATCTTTATAATTTATTTTGGGGATCCCCAAGCCTAGATTTCTATCTTTTTTTACAATTTCATTATTTACAAACATGTTTGAACCCACAAACCTATCTATGAGGCAAAAAATTATCCAAACATAATTTACATAGCTTATTTTAGGTCAAGTTTAAATTGAATCTTATTTTTATTTTGTGGGAATTATTTTGGGTCAAATTTTTCATGATAATAGGTGTCCAAGTTTAAAATCAAAACCTATATAAATACAAGACTACTATAAGGTTTTAAGGATAACATTCTTCACTCTCAAAATCTATTCAAATATTTACATGTTCTATTTATAGATTTTTTTAAGATAGATTCAATATTTTCAAAGGTTGAATTCACATTTGCATGCTTATGCCAAGGTTAAAATAGGATAAAGGACATCTATGATTTCATTCAAAATTTAACACATGCATGTTGGTGGGAGAACTACATTCAATTTTGAGCCCTCTTTGGGAGTATTATAAATGTAATGTAACACTTGGTAATTCAATTAGGATTGACCAAGGTCGGTCCAACTCAATCCATTTCACCCAACACCCCCTATTTGATATCGATTTGGTTTGTGTGTAATAAAATAGGGATTTCCATTACAGTTGGTTTTGTGTGGCATTTTAGATCTTAAAGCTTGTAAAAAAATTAGCTAACATATGCATAGGTGGTGAAATAACTAGATTTATATTATAGTCAACAAAGACAAGTTTAGAGTCAAAGGATGTAAGTAACTTATGTTGTTGTCTAGGGAGCATGGTGTTATCCAAGAATATTTTCAAAATCCATTTCTAGACTTGTACTTTCATAGTTTTACCTTTGCTATCTTCTCCAGGACAAATCTATCATCAATAGACACAACTAGATTGTATTGTTATCTAGGGAGTATGAACCTATCCAAAAATAATGTTAGATTATGCTTGTAATTCTGAGCATGCATAGTCTAGTCTCTTGATGATTTCTAATTTTAGATATGTAAAACAATCAACAAAAATCCCTTTTTGATCTAAGAGCATTTATTTTTAGTTTTTAATAAAATAACATATTTATTGATTTCTAAAACTATAATTATTAAGTATTATACATTTTTAGGATTTTGATATATATCAATTGTCACACCTATTAGTACAACATATTTATTTTTAAATAAAAAATAGTACAAAACAAGTGCCTTTTTTAAGGCAAGTCATCTTTAGGAAACTCTTATATTGGTAATTCAACCTCAAGAGATGGAACCATAATTGGAGTTTTTTGCTCAATATTGAAATATGTGCTTCATTATTATGGTTATTTAATATATGTATCTAATGTATGGACACCACTATTGATAATATCTTGTATTCTATGTTTCAAAACACAATTATTATCTATGGGATTTCCATGAACTCTATGATAATCACAATAGTACTTAGATCTTTTCCTATGATGGGTATGAGTTAATATTGTCAATTTGTTTTGAAGCATTCTTTCTAGAGTTTCATTTGGATAAGTTTTAACCTTATTCCAATTTCTTGATTCATTATTCATAGATGTTTTTTGTTTCTTAACCCATGTTCAAGATTAAATCTATTGAGACACATTTTTGAATGGGGAGAGAAAGATGAAAGTTATAGTAACATGTTTAGGATTTTGATCATGTGCAAGTTTATCTTCAAGTGACTAGACCTTTATAGTTAAGGTTTAGACTTGTTTTTGAATTTATCCATGGAATGTATAATAGAAAGAATCTGATGTGAAAGAATTGTATCACTCTAAATAGGTTCATTTAAGGGTTAAGCCTTATTATTGATTGTATCACTAATTAAATTAATTTTCATGGGTTGGGAAGATATGGATTTATAATTAAAAAACCCTAGATAATTCATTTTTGATATTCATGCATAACCTATAGGATTATGTACCTTACATCTTCATGTTTTTATAACATAGACATTTGTATCCAATATAAAGCCTAGGGAACATAATAGGGGAGGGGTGTTGGCTATAATTACTAAGAGGTTTTGGGGAGGGGGAAAAAAAGGAAATATAAATTCCCTTTCCCTATGATTAGTGATCGGAATCATCTTGAATTTAATATTCAAACAATATGTGTTATTAAGTAGAGCTAAGAATTCATCATTGCTAATGGGTAAGTAAACAGATTTGGGGTATAATTTTGTGGACATTTACCATACTGAATATGTGTTATAGACATAATGCATATGTGTAATGTCCATAATATGCATGTGTTATTTCAAATTAGGTTCATGATCACTAAACTTAAACCCGTATACGCTATAAATCCTATGCATTTTATTCATCAAACATAATACATACACATTAATTTTATTATGTGATTTGAAAGGAATGTGTACATGTTCTTATTACATTACACAAAAGAATCACAAAAGGCCTATTAGAAGAATCAAAATGGTTTAATTGGAAGGGGAAGATGTTTTAATAAAAAAATGTTAAGTATAAGTGTACATTTATATTTTTACCTTTATATTATAAAAGTAACAGTATAAATGTAAAATTATACTTTAAATTTATTTTAGTAAGTATAATAAATTAGGGTCACTCTACATCTAATAGATTTTGTCTCATAGTTACACACCTTATGATGTGGGAGATTATTTTTTAAAATCTAATCTGTTCAGTACTTAAGCATTTTCAGGCTCTCAATATTGAATCTAAGGATTTTAGGGCATAAATTTTACAATTGATGTCCATTTTTTGTAAACATTTAATCATTTTTAGGTTTGTATGCCTTTTGTATTTCTTGATTTCATTTTTAGGAGTCCTAGGTTTTTCAAAATTGAATTTTACATACCACTCACTTTGAAATCAATCCAAAGTGATGATTTGGTAAACATAGGTCACATTGAGGACTTGTTCACATAAAAGAACAACTTTTTGCTAATTTCACTTACTGATTGTCCCTCCCTCATCCCTAATCACTTTTTCCTTGTCCCTTATCATCCCTAATCACTCCCATCTTATCCTCATCATCCATAATCACTCCCTCATTGACCCTCACCATCCCTCCTCATCTCTAATCCCTCTATCATTAACCCTTGCCATCTCTCATCATCCCTAATTATTACTTCATCATCCTTCATCATCCCTAATCACTCCATCCTCATCCCTCATCATCCCTAATCACTCCCTCATTGACCCTCACCATACCTCATCGTCTCTAAGCAATACCTTATCATTCCTAACCACTCCCTCATTGACCCTTACCATCCCTCATCATCCATAATCATTACTTCATCATCTATAATCACTCCCTCCTTATTTATCATCATCCTTAATCACTCCCTCATTGATCCTCACCATCCTTCATAATCATAAATCACTCCCTCATCCTCCCTAATCACTCCCTCATTGACCCTCACCATCCCTCATCATCCATAATGACTCCCTAATCATCCCTAATCATCTCTACTCACTCCCTCTTCATCCCTCCTCATCCTTAATAACTACATCTAATACCTTAAAGGTGGGTGTAGTAGCTTCCCGTTGTGCTTGATTGGCTTATGTTCTAATTCAAAGTCTTACTCAATCAAATAAGGCCCATATACACTCTTGTTTCACTCATCCTCTTTCACTCAGATAAGTAACTCGAAGATATCATTTAATTTTCTAGTGGGACTTGAATATCTATATGGTGATCCATAGCTAAAACATGGAGAAAGTGTATATCTAGAGCCCTAAACTAGAATAAATAGATAATAAATTAAGCAAAGGGTAGGATGGATTTGTGTTACATTGATATATTGGGATTTGGACATCTAAGAATCCCAAACCTAGATTTGAGAATCTAAATTTATATCTATATAGATAGGGTGACTGAAGAATAGTTGAGAATTCCAATCCCAACCCTGTAATTGACTTCTCATTTTATCTATATGTAATTTAGAGTATGTCCATAGTAAACCATATTTACATATAAATAGATAGGTAGTCACTAATCTAGTAGAGTGTGTTCTTATTTGATAGCTAATAAAGTGTATTTCCAAACACAACTTGATATATACCCAACTTGATATATTAATGGAATGAAGGCAATATGCCTTAATTCAGTGTATCGATGAGGGGAAACTTAGAGCTTGGGCATGGCTCGATATCCCTAAAGGCCAAACTAGGTTCATGTTATACTCTAAGTATTCCCTGATCCCTAATACAATATATCAAAAGATAGCATAGAAATGGGGGCCTTGGGGCTTTGGATACACACTCTCTACATAGTTTGGGCATGGATTGCCATATATATCTTTGAATCCCACTAGACAATTAGATGATATCTCTAAGTTCATCATTTGAGTGAATTAGGATGAATGAAATAAGAGTATCATTGGGCCTTGTTTGAGTCAATAAAATTTGGAATCAGAACATAAGTTAATCATGCATGAGAAGGAAGACATTTCACCTACCGTCAATGTATTAGAGGGATTGATTAGGGATGAGGAGGGATGAGGAGAGAGTGAGTAAAGATGATGAAGGATGATGAGGGAATCATTAAGGATGATGATGGATAGTGAGTGTCAATGAGGGATTTTTTATGGATGATGAGGGAGTGATTATGGGTGATGAGGGATGGTTAGGTTCAATGAGGATGAGTATGGAGTGATTAGGTATTATGAGGGATGAGGTGGGAGTGATTGAGGTGATGATATATGGTGAGGATCAATGAGGGAGTGATTAGGGATGATGAGGTATGGTGATGGTTAATGAGTATGAAGAGGAAGTGATTAGGGATTATGAGGGATGAGGGGGGAGTGATTATGGATGATGAATGAGTGATTAGGGAAGATGAAGGATAGTGATTTTATATCAAGGAATGATTATGGATGATGAAGGAATGATTATGGATGAGGAGGGTCAATGAGGGAGTGATTATGAATGAGGATGGATGAGGAGGGAGTGATTAAGGATTATTAGGGATGAGGAGGGAGTGATTAGGTATGATGATGGAGGAAGTAGTGATTAATGATGATGAGGGATGGTGAGGGTCAATGAAGGAGTGATTAGAGATTATGAGGTATGGTGAGGGTCAATGAGGGAGTAACTAGGTATAATGAGGGATAAGGAGAGAGTGATTAGGGGTGATTAGGGATGGGGAGGAAGTGATTATGGATGAGGGAGGGATGATGAGCAAGTAAAATTAACACAAAGTGGTCATTTGATGTGCCTAGGTCATCAATGTGATCTATACACTTTCATAACTCCTCTTGCCAGTCCCCCAACTCATAAAAGCTACCTAAATATAATGGGGAAGGTATGTTACTTATATTTTAGTCCTCACATGTGTATTTCTATAGACAAAGGGTTATCAGACCCAATTTTAGCCTCAATTGGATCAACATAAACCTTTGAAAGAGGGATCCTTCTATATTCAACTATTTATAGCTAGAGTTATGGCCATTTCTCAAGGCATCTCATCTCCAACTCATGGTGATGAGGAATAATTAGCAAGAAGATAAGAAAGAGATAAGATGACTCTTGACAGAATATCAAAATGCCAACACTCTAGTTAGTATTATTTTATTATTTAAGATAAATTTTATATCTATATTTTTATTTTAAAATACATGTTCATTATAAATTATTTGAAAAAAATGTTAAATAATAATTGTTTGTATTATCTTGTAGATGTAACCAAATTTAGTGATCAAATTGTGAATTAGAATATAGGCTACCAAAAAGGAACAAAAGTTGCAGTGTTCCATCCTTTCACTCCAATATTAATTATTGCATATAAGGAGGAGATAGTAAGCTTGTGTCCTATTTTTATATTATCCCTCTCATTCTTATCTTACCCATTATTATTTATTGAGAGTTATTTTTTTACACTTCTAAATTTTTTGGTTATGTATTCTAGAGTTTTATTTGTGATACATATAATGGAATTGAAGTGTGTGTTATGTTTATTTTATATTTCAAGAGTTCCTAGTTTTTTTTTAAAGATGACCATTACTACTATATTGCTTGGTTTCCATGGAGTAAACATGATCTAAAAAAAAGATTATTTTGCTAATTTAACTATGACCTTGACACTTCACCAAATTGGTTTGCTATTAAACCAGATGAAAATGGCAACCTAATTTGGAAATCCTCTAAATATCATCTAGACTGTGTGTTGAATTGAACAAAAAATGCTTGTTATATGTTATTTGTGAGACTCACTAAAATGATGATTCAAAATGAATATTTTTTGTTAGAAATATAGTAAAATTCATCAATGGACTACTTAATACATTACTTACTTTAGTTAACATGAATATTGGAGGAAGAACTTTTGAATTAATTATAAAAATGAAAAGATAATCCATAAAATATAAAATAAATATGTATTTTTTTTTGTCAAATATTTTATTTTATTAAATTATTGGCATATACTCGACAACATGGAAGATTCAAAAGAAAGGCTAGAATAAAATATATCTATTCAAGTTTGAGGTTTTTCAGATTATTCATTGCTCCTTTTCTAATTTTACAGACTAGAAGCTCATTGGTTTTGGATATAATAGTTCTAGCCTGGGAGGTGGCCTACAATGAAGATCTTTCACCTAATGTAAATTTTGGTTACACTGATATCATAAAAAAGTGAAGAAAATTACCACTAGTAAAGAACTAGTTTGGAATTCATTCAAAATTGATAAAGTAGGGGAAATAGTCTTGACAATTAATAACTCTTCATTAAAGAAGTAATTTATTTACAATCAAAGCTATTTTAGCCAAATAAACAATTGTATATGTTTTAACATGTTACAGTGTTGTTTTTTATTTATAAAATATGTTTGAGGTGTTCAAGCAAGAATACAAAACCCATAAGATAGTATTTTTTAATGGGTAATTGATTAAATACATAGTCCATGTTTAAGTGAAATACAAAACATCAAAGAAAACAATAATTTTACCAGGAATCAAAACTCTAAAACAAGGAGGCCTTATGAGATAAAAGTTCCTTTAAAATATGTGGTGGGCAAGATGAATCATAAGTCCTTTCCCCCTGACTTAGTGATTTATTTTAGTGACTTTAACTTATATTTATTTGTTTATAAGCTTCCTGCATATGACTAGATATATTGTGATAATAATAGGGCCCAAAAACATTCAAGGAAATATATTTTTGTCAAAAATAGCTCCTTTCTTAAGGGAAACATTGGGAAGATAAATTGAGATGATAATTTTGTATATGTAGTTGAGTTTCATTGTGTGTTTATACAGCATCCATTTATCCAATTGATTCCTAGATTGAGTGTAGTTTATTCTTTTGTGTTCTTGGCATATTTATTTTGATAACCTAGTTTCAATTCTATTAAAGATATGTAGTGTATTTAACATTGTAAATCTAAATTGAATACATTAATCTAGAGAATATATATAATTGGGACATAAAGTTTTAGTGCCACTTGTGAGGATTACTAGTAGCAAAAAATGTAAATGGATGAAAACATTCTTTGATACATTAAAATGTGTGTATGTGAGATTAAATGGTTTTGATCACAATGATAAACTAAAAAATGGGCATTTAATTTCCCTTTCCAATTACAATATATTAAAAATGAACAAACATATAACATTAGAGAGGTGAAAATCAAATTGAAGATAATTGAGAGTAATTTTAGGTTATTGGGCATTGATAAAATAAATTACCTTTTTAATATTATAAAAGTGATAGATAATTATTTACTAAAATTTTTTGTAGAGTGCAAAAAATTATTGCATTATACTAGTATCAATGTGCGTGAAAGACTTCATTATCTTATTGGATCCATGGTACTTTGAGACACCAAGGAAATTTGTAAGCATGTCAGATAAATACATTTTATCTACTATTTTAGATAACTAATTCCCAAAAATCATGGTAACTTGTAGATCTAATATCATATGAAACATTGCCATATAGAGTTGTTAACTCCTAAAAATGCCAATAAGGAATACGAAAGGAATAAAAACCTTAAAAATGACTATATGTTTGCCTTGTTGTCCATAAGGGATGATGAGGTTCAATGAAGATGAGAACAAGTGATTAGGGATTATGAGGTATGAGGAGGAGTGATTAGGGATGATAAGGAATAATGAATGAATGACTAGGGATGATGAGGGATAGTGAGGGTCAATGAGGGAGTGATTAGGGATGATGAGGAGATGATTTTGATGATGAGGGATGCCTAAGGTCAATGAAGTATTGATTAAGAATGATGAGGGATGAGGATGGAGTGATTATGGATTATTAAGTATGATTAGGGAGTGATTAGGGATGATGAGGGATGATGGAGTGATTATGGATGATGATAGATGATGGAGTGATTAGGAATGATGAGGGTTAATGAGGGTCAATGAGGGAGTTATTAAGGACAATGAGGAAGTGATTATAGATGATAAGGGATAGTGAAGTTCAAAAATGGAGTGCTTATGGATAATGAATAATGAGGAGAGAGTGATTAGGGTTATGAAGGATGAGGAGGAAGTGTTTAGCGATGAGGGAGGGACAATGAGTAAGTGAATTAACATAAAATGGTTGTTTGATATGTGTAGGTCATAAATTTGACCTATGCTACTCCAATTACACCATTTTGTCTTGAATTCAAAATGAGTGGATTTTAAACTTCAATTTTGACAAACCTAGGACTCTTATAAATACCAACAAGTAATATGGAAGGCATAAAAACCTAAAAAGTGACTATACATTTACCTTGTTGTATATGGGGGATGGTAAGAGTCAATGAGGATGAGGATGGAGTGATTAGGGATTATTAGGGATGATGGGAGTGATTAAGGTTGATAAAGGATGATGAAGTAAAGGTTAAGGATGATGAAAGATGATGAGGGTCAATGAGGGAGTGATTAGGGATTATGAGGGAGTGATTAGGGATGATGAGGGATGTTGAGGGCCAATGAATGAGTGATTATGGATGATGATGGATGAGGAGGTACTTATTATGGATTATGAGGGATAAGAAGGGAGTGATTAGGGATGATGAGGGACAATGAAGTAATGATTATGGATGATTATGGATGGTGAGGTTCAATGAGGGAGTGATTAAGGTTGATGAGGAAGTGATTAGAGATAATGAGGGATGGTGAGGGTCAGTGAGGGAGTGACTAGGGATGATGAGGGACAAGAAGGGAGTGATTAGGTATGATATGTAATATACCTAGGAGGGGTAGAATATTATCATAAATAATATAATAGTGGATAGTAAGGAATAGTAGTTTGGTACCACATGCATTAGAATGAAGAGTTAGATACGTTCGAAATAGTATAAATATAAGGGAATAGGCTATTTTAAGGCATTTAAGAAGTTATTTTTTGAAAAATTATGCTCACGGAGGTAACCCCCTTGAATTTTCCCTCAATCAAAGTTATTATTTCCATAAAAGGAATGGTCTGTGTGTAATATGTTTTTTAGCCAATAGATGAGTCAATTAGTGTTTTTATTTATTTATTGTGTGAGTGAGGTTTATAAAATTTAGTATAATAGCCCTGTATAGGGCCATTTTTTTTACCATTATAATGTAATTTGAGGTTAGAGAGAGAGTTTTAAATCATTTAATTTTATTTCCAATTAGTTATTATGAGGTTTGAAGCCATTGTAGTGGAATTTGTGGTTCAAGGGAGAGTTTTCAATCATTTAGTTTTCTTTCCAGTTTAGTTATTGTGAGGTTTGTAATTATTTATTGTGAGGTTTTTAATAATTTTTAGTATTATAGTTTTTAGTATTTTTTTTATTATGTGCTTATAGTCTATAAGTGTGTGTGCTTCATAGATGCAATATCTAGTTCCTCTGAGTTTTCATTCAATTAGTATTTTGTGTGCATGAAGTGTATGTAGTTTAAATTTATTATGATTTTCAATCTTTTTACATGTGATATCTCCATTTGTATATCTCAAAGCATCATTTCCATAAAGCATCGTAGTATGGTAAAATTATCTACCTCTGTATGTTTATTTTTCCTTATTGTATTCAAATCTAAAGACCCCCTTCCACATCTTCATGGTATTTTTGTATTGGATTGATTTTTTTCATCAAGTTAGGTTTTAGTTTTAATATCATTGGATTTTTTATTGATCGACTTAGATCTAATGATAACTTGAAGAGCATTGGCTTTATTATCAATTAACTTAGATCTAATGATAAAAAGAATGTAGGGATATTATTTTTATTTTTAATTCTAACATTGATCATTGCTCACTATGAGGTGGTTCATGGCCATATTCCTTCAACACTAAGTCTATAAAATTAGAGCCTATTCTAGTGGGGAGAAATTTTTTGTTAATGATCTACCGTTATGATCAATTCATACCTCACATTTATTTATAGTCCACCATTTGCATCCACTAATTACATTAATGAATTTGAATCCATTCCCTTCTAGCTCCTTTTAGAACTACCATCCCTCTTCCCCTAGCTCATCTCTATCATTGTATTTCACAATACTCTTCTACCTAGATCAAACATCACCATAGAAAGCACCAGAATATATATTGGCTTGGATCAATTTACTTAGTCTCCATTCAAAACCTCTGTTATGCCTCAACCCTGGCATACTTAGATCTCATCAGCTCTTAATTCAAATATCTAGGTTCTTAACATTTGGATTTGATTCTTGGCTTTGGTTCTAGATATAAGGGTTACAAGTTATTATTTAAATCTCCTATGAAAACCTATTGTATAAGGTGTCTTTAAATAATTTCCCTATATAGTATCTGGTATAAAGTTATCTTTTTACATCAGTTTGCTTCTTAACATCTATTTAAGAAGATTTCCTCTTATCCCTAATGGATCAACTAACTCCCTCCACCTCAGCATCTCCTTTCTTTGTCATTCCTAGCTCCACTCATTACAACTCATATGTCATCCACACTAGGCAATGTTTGAGCATTTGATTCATATTTGTACATGATTTGGTAATAACACATTTAAATTGGTCTCATTGAAGCAAGTCCTACACCTAAATCCAAATTGACTCAAATTATTCATTCATTATCAATTGTCTTGTTAGTTACATAATCCCTCCACATGGTAGTATCCTCACTCCATTTAAAAAATCCATCCCCTACACACTCCTATGTGAGCTCCTCCATTTGTGGTGAAATTTCTCTCAGCGTGAACACCCGTGCACCTAACTCACCTAGATTTAATCCTTGAAGAAATAACCAAGGTCAAATCCTAAATTTGATTTAGAGTTTAGAATTAATTCAACCATGTAATTATTAAACATTTTAGATCTAGATAAAATGTGGATTTGGTCTTCTCTGCATCCTGCTCGAGCTCCACATTACACTCACCCTCACCATTGCACCTCATCTTCCCTATCGATAATGCTTTAGTAAAATATCTTGGCACTTATAAATTCCAAAATCAAGTGCATATTATTTATTATCTTAGATATGCAATGGTTATTGTTTTAAACTCAAACCCATGGTTGTAAGATCCACCTCCAACTAGTCACCCTCAAAATTTGCCTAGAGTTTCCTCAACATGTAGTTTTTTACCATAGCTTTTCCACCTCTTGATATTCACCCTTTATATCCATTAAATATCCCTAAATCATCATTATTCCCCATCACCCTATTCTAACATATGGCTCCACCCTAAATCAACTACTTTTTTTTCCAAAACCTATCATGATAGTCTCCTTGCTTGATCCGCATTCTATAGATATGCATCTTCACCTCTCCTTTACTTTTGCTCCTTTATTGAAACCACCTCTCAAGATAGCCCATGGTTTTTATAACCTAATTTATGGTTTTGTATTTTAATTTTATGGTATTGTAATTAATTTCTATTTATGTTTTTATTTTGTTTAGATTTATTCATTATTTTTATTTAGGTTTATTTTTTTTATAACTCTAGTATTTTACGTTAGTATTATCATTATACTTACCAGTATTTTTGATTTATAGTCTATTATTATTGTTCATATTATCATTAGTATGTTAATACTTCACATTAAAAATAATCTTATAAGTTGTATTATTATCATATATTTTAGCATTTTCATCTAGTTTTTGTATTAATGTCAGTAGTAATTATTTAAGATTTTTTTATTTGAGTCTTAATAGGCTATGTATTAATTAAGTTGTTACTAGTTATTTTTGTGTCAAAAATTACATTTACACCCTAGTTTTTTAATCATCCAATTATAAGTCATGGCATTGTAAGGATGCATTTTCAATTAAATCCAACATCTACTCAATTATAATCATGGGATTTCACTTTTTATTTAGAACTTAGATCACATATACCTTCACTCAGCTTCATTAAATTGGCACAATATATGACTATCAACTCAAATTTAAAAAACTAGCCAATTAGATTATCGACCAATATGATGCTTTGTTTAAAAATTTATTCATCAACAGACTCCAAGAAGACATTTGAGAAGAGATAAACATGTTCAAACCTCACACTATGATGGAATCCATGGGCTTCTCTAATCTCACCAAAGACTTTATCAATTGATAATGTCACAGTGGAACACCCTCCAAGCCATCTTATTGTTAGCATCCCAAATGTATACCAATGACAAACAAATTGTCTCTACCTATTGTTGCTTCGCCACCTACTACAATAATGATTGGCTATTTTGTTTTGACTAATACTTTATATAAATATAGTATTAATATGCATCACATCAAAATTAATATGTATAAACTCACAAGTGAAATACATGTTGCTTTGGATAGATTTAAGCTTCACTCCCATATCCTAGAATAATATGATGATGAGATAGATACCTGGCTCAATTGGGAGAGTAACTACACAAAATGGCATGAGGATTTATTTCTTATTGTCAAATAATATACCAAATACATAACTTCATGATTGGATTTTGAGGCTACTTATATAACATGGTATTTTAGTTTCCATCACTTTGAACCAACAATGCTTGAACAAGCAACATAAACACTTGAACAATCACTAGATGTACCCTAGGAGGCCTCAACAAAACTAAGTAGGAAATAATAACACCCAATCCAACACTAGTAGATCCCACATCAAAAACTATATATCCCAATCAAGTACCCAAAGCTTCAAATCCCTTAGAGAACCATGCTAAGTTGGATGGCATGTACCCTCGATTGTCTCATCCAACCAACTATTTTGTGTACTCTTATTCAAGCTTTGAGGTGATGATCACCAAGATTCAACTTTAAGTGACTAACTATAACCTCCCAACTACAATTTTTCCATTTGATTTTATTGAATACATCAATCTCTCTACACTTCCACTAAATATTAGAGTAATCAACTTCACCATGTTAATGTACATGTTCATTTCCCATTCCAGGCAGAAGAAGTGGAAGCACAAAAGAATGCATGGTAGAGCTTCTATCTGGGCATCTACATATTTTCATATGTAACTCTTTTTATATTTTGAGGGTAAAACATGTCAAAGGGGGTGTAAATTAATATACCTAGGAGGGGTAGAATAGTAACATAAATAGTAGAATAGTGAATAGTAAGGAATAGTAGTTTAGTACCACATGCATTAGAATGAAGAGTTAGATAGGTTAGAACTAGTATAAATATATGGTCATAGGCTATTTTAAGGCATCCAAGAAGTCATTTGTGAATGGTATGTGCCCAAGGAGGTATCCCCCTCAAAGTGGACTGCAATCAGAATTATTCTTTCCATAAAATGAATGTTATGTGTGTAATGTATGTTTTAGCCAATATATGAGTCAATTAGTGGTTTTATTTAGTTACTGTGTGAGGTTTATAACATGATAATGGATTAGGAGAAACTGATTAGGGTTGAGAGAGGGACAATGAGTAAGTGAATTTAACACAAAGTGGTTGTTTGATGTGTGCAAATTATCAATGTGACCTATGTTATCCAAATCACACCACTTTGACTTGAATTCAAAGTGAGTGGTTTGTAAACTTAAATTTTGACAACCTAAGACTCTTATAAATGCTATAAAACAATAGATAAGTCAAAAAAACCTTTAAAATGACTATATGTCTATCAAAAATGGACATTAATTATAAAATTTATGCCCTTAAATGACTAGGTTCAATATTGAGAGCCTGAAAATGCCTAAGTACTGACCAGATTGGATTTTTAAAAACTATCTCCCACATTGTAAGGCATGAAATTGTGAGAGGAATGGTTGTTTATTATTTCTTTGTGAAATTTCAAAGTAACATGTATGCATTATGTTTATTTTGAATTAAGAAAAATAAGCCTTTTAGCTCAAAAATGGAATGGATTTTAGAGCCAAAGGCTTGGACCTATCAACACACTATCAAATCCAATATTTTTTATATAAAATTTAAAAAAAAACAAATTCCATCACCAAATACACTATGAATTTCAATGATAAAAATCATAAAATTATTACCACAATGACGAGCATGCTCTCCTCTTTCCAAATATATGATTTTTATAAATTTTAGACAATATTAAGGTATCAATCTATGTTGATTTCTATCTATAGTTTGTTTAGGTCACTAAATGCCTCAAATATACATGCCTATATATGCTTGTGTATCTTTTTTTTGGTTGATCTACACACACACACACACACACACACACACACACACACACACACACACACACACACACACACACACACACATGTACATACATACATACATACATGTGTGTGTGTGTGTGTGTGTGTGTGTGTGTGTGTGTGTGTGTGTGTGTGTGTGTACACATACATACATACATATATATACATATATACATATACATATACATATATATATATACATACATACATATATATACATATATATATATATATGTATGTATGTATCTATGTATGTATGTATGTATATATATATATGTATATGTATATATATATATATGTATGTATATATATGTGTGTGTGTGTATTTATGTATGTATGTATGTATGTATGTACACACACACACACACACACACACACACACACACACACACACACACACACACACACACACACACACACACACACACACACACACACACACACATATATATATACACACACATATATACACACACACACACACATATATATACATATATAGATACATACATGTGTGTGTGTGTGTGTGTGTGTGTGTGTGTGTGTGTGTGTGTGTGTGTGTAGATATATTGATATATGATGATGGTGATGGATAATTTGATAGGATGGATGAATGTGTACAGGGTTTCTAATGATAGTCTAATGGGGGATGAGAGTGGACCATACAACAAGTTGAGATAGAATTAAATAGAGTGGTAGTCTAATGGTGAAGATTATCTTGTATGTTTTCTACCAAGGGTTGTGTATCAAGATTGATTGAAGGGTTACTGTCATGAGTGCCATAGTTTTATTTCAATGCATAATAACAAATATACCTATTACCTGATTGAATACAAAATAAATCATGTTATATGTGAACCCCTATATAGATGCTTCAGAGTTTTGGTTCGAACTAAAGTAAACATTGAAAATGTGTATTTACATGTCAAAAGAGGGTACATGATATTGGTTTCCAAGGTATCAACTATCAATACTATGGTAGGTATATAACATGGCATCACTATTCTTGTTAAAATGACAAGGATTGATACCCAGGTCAATTCTTATATAAAACTAGATGCCTCATAGGTCTAGTACCAAGGGATGGTGTATATCTATAATCTGTATTACAAAATAACTGTGTGCAAAATGTGGGATAAAAATATAGCTTGAGATAAGAATAAGCATGTGTGTGTGTGTGTGTGTCTATATATATACATATATATATATATATATATATATATATATATATATATATATATATATATATATGTATATATATGTATATATATGTATATATATGTATATATATATATATATATGTATATATATGTATATATATATATATGTATGTATATATATATGTATATATATATATATATATATGTATGTATATGTATGTGTAGACACCGAAATCGTGTCTACTCCCTTGGTCATCCTCCTCGTCCTCTCCCCCCTTGGTCCCCTTCATCCACTTCGACACTCCTAACCCATGTCTTGTTAATTTGAAATAATTATCTTATTTTAAGTTAATAATTCCCTCTCCCTTGCCACCTCACCACCCTAGGATGCCCTTCTTTGGATTCCCTTCATCCCCCATGACCCATTTATGACCCCCATTTCATTCTCCCACGCCTATTTAGCCACCTTCGACCATTTCTTCCTCGGACTTGCTGACCCGGCAGTTGGAAAAATGGATGAAAGGCTATTTTTAGCCTTTTTCCTGCCTTCCAGCCGCCGACGTCGGTCAACTATCGACTGACATTGACGATATTGCTAGCATCAGTTGCCTTCATAACGGTTTTCTACGTCCGTTATCCCCCATGGCCCCTGCTCTTCATCTGACTCTAGAATCCTTGAATCTTTAGTCTTCGACCATCCGCCAATCTGCCAATCAATCTGCCAACCTTCAAACCAGACCTCTCACTCTCCCTCTCACAGGGCTTCTGCACCAGCAACAACATCAGTCTTCTACACCAGCAACAAGTCCTCCACACAGGCTACATCAACAATAGGTACAGGTATCAGCAGCACTCCTTCAGCAGGCCACAGGTATGTATATTGTCTGTGTTCTCATTATGTTTTCAGTTATTGCTTTCAAGTAATATCACCCCCCAGACCAGAGTGTTAACCATACTAAACCTGAATCCTTATTTCTCTATCTCCCTATTGCCTCTATCTTCTGTCTGACCATACACTCTGTCCATTGTCCCTGCAACTCTACCCAAACCTCTGCATAGACCATTAACCAAAACCAGACTCCCTTAGACCATCCAAACAGCACAGAAACCCATCTAGACCCCTTTTTAGACCCATCCATAGACCAAAAGCTCGTCCAGACCTCGTCCACAGAGTACTACCCCGATCGACGCCGACCGCAGAGACCACTTCCCCCACCGAGGTCGGCAGACTAACCGATGTCGGTAGACCTTGACCAACCGATGCTGGTATAACCACCGATGTCGGTGACTGTGACCAGGCTGACAGCAACATTCAGGTAAGCATTCGCTTCCATTTCCTTTTTTGTCTTTAATCTTTGCAGTCTTTTATCATTTTTCTATTTATCAGACATCCTTTTTATCAATTAGTGGGTTGACATCCCTCAAGCTTTTGCTTCTGGGATCAAGCTTTTGCTTGGCAACCCACCATCTCCTCATCTAACGCCTTCTTTGTCTTAGTCTCTTTCTCTTGCAGGTGTCATCCTCCACAACCAAAGAGGAGTTCTCACGACGTCTGGATAACGGTGCGCACGACTTCATCCAGGTACATACAAGCCTTAGACCATTCTTCTTAGTTTTTTATTCTCTCTTTGAATGTAGAAAGCGAAAATAGCATAGAAACATTCTGGCACGCCTGGTGGGACCTTAGGGTCTTTCTTGGGTTCCTTTTCTTTCTATTCATATAGGGTGCATTAGGTTTCTCCCTTTTCACCTCTTTCTTTTCTTCCAAACGACATCATAAGCAGGATTAAAAAGAACTTTTCTTTCTTTTCTTGCATTTCAAACTAGTCAAAAGTCATATCCTTCAACCCTTTCTCAACTTGTTTTCATTTGAACTCATATTTCAACTTGGGCTTAAAAACACATTGCACGTCATTTTTGCTTGCTTGCATTTCTTAGTCCACACCTAGTAATTAATAACCACATCGTGAATTAATCATAGTCCACTTTATGTTACACAACCGAACCACTTGCACCAAATCAAACATCAAAACTTACCTGAGACAAGGCCCGACTGGGATTTCATCACCCAGCGGATACCCTACCCGTCCCAGCGATCCTACTTGGATTTCATCACCAAGGGGAAAGCCCACTCTGTTCTCTGGCAGAGTCTAATCTCTAGGGAAAGTATATTTTGGCTAAGCGAGACCAGCTTATCACTAGGCTCGTGAAGTGAGGGGAGCTTGCTCCTTAGCACCAGGCCATGTACGGAACCTAACCCAGACTCTTGAGCACCTAAACAAACCTGAAACCATCCATAGACTACCTCTTCTAGGACCCATTCTAATAGCCAACCTCCCAAACATCACTTTAAGGCATAAGCCAACAGGATTCTAAAAGTTGATTCTTAGGATTTAACGCTTAGGATCCGCTTGTGTTCTTCATCTTTTCTGTTCTTATCTACTTGTTTGAGCTAGTGAGGACGTTTTTCTTCCTTTTTTTCAAGAATCTTCAAATTTTTTGAGTTTTTGGTAACCACAGTCACCGATATCAGTTTTAACACTGACGTTGGCAACCTTTCCTTGCCGTCATCAGTTATATGACTGATGTCGGCCATCTGTCCCCACCAACATCAGTTTTTCAACCGACGTCGGTCACTGTCATAGTCCTTTTTTTTCAAAACAACAGCCTAAAACCCGACCCTTTTTCTGCCAAAAACCACATTTTGAGTTTCTGAAATTGGAAAAACACGGTTTCTGGAACCTGACCCTTCTTGCCTTGAATGGTTTTGACACGCATTCTAACCAAGGCTCTTCTTAACCATGCTAGCCATCAACCGCTTCCGCATTCCCCATCCATAACCAGTCCTATAATGGAGTTCCACTCGTAGACCGAAAGAACTCCTACTCGACCGACCCCGACTCAGACCTCCATCGTCCTTGAAGGGGACCAAGATTTTGAAAGATTCTTGGACCTCAATGTCACAACCCTCCAAAACTATCTCGCAAGAAACCCAATGCGAGACTTTTCAGGTGAAGTGGTGATGACATCAACACCACCCGCTACCCAGCCTTTTTCTTCAACCATTAACCTGACCATGGCCAATTCACAAAGTTTGGCCTCCCCATCTATTTTTAGACTAACCTCCATCGAGGTTCCATTACCCCCTCAACCACACGCAATTCAACCAAGTTCTACATCATACCAGAACTTGATTGTCTCGACCCCACACACTCTTGCACCCATAAATGCAGGAGTGTCTATCTCCCCTTTTGCCAATGCCATCACGCAACCACCTTTGGTGGTATCTAGTCAACTTATGCCTTCTACCTTCATGACCCAACCACCCTTGGCCTCCACTTATGTCCCTGCGACTAGTTACACATATGTTACACCCCTACAAGTGCAACCGACTACGTCGTATGCCCCTTCTAGCACCTTTTAAGCACCCTACAACTTAGGGGGCCCCCCATCCACCAATTCGTTAGTAGATCTCATCAAAATGCTGATGGACAAAATGTCCAATCTCAAGACCTCTATTTCTGGTTCACGCAATGCTCTCTCGTATGAGCAAATTTGCAATGAACCCATCCATCCCTCCATCCCGATCAAGCCATACCCCAACCAGTGGGAGCTTCCTAAATTTACTCGCTTCCAGAGTAAAGAAGACCCACAACAACATCTACGGGCATTCAGACATGCCTGCTACCTCATAGCGCATGACGATGCATTACTTTTATGCATGTTCCCCATGTCACTTTCTGGCCCTACCCTTGACTGGTATAGCTCTCTTGCCAGGCATTCTATCTTTTCATTCACTCAACTTGCCCAATTATTTCTCAACCATTTTTCTATCAATATCAGCAAACAAGTCTCAATCACAGACCTTTACTCCATCAGGCAATTTGATGATGAATCAATAGCCAATTTTGTCGCCCATTGGAGAGGCTTGATTAACCAGCTCTCCTTCTCCTTGCCTCAACCTGATCTCATCGAGCTCTTTTCTCAAGCATGTGCCAGGCACATCTCTTCCACCTTGCAGATTCAGACATTCTACACTTTTGACAAAGCTTTCACCATGGCCCGAAAGCTCAAACTCCATGCCATTGAAGAAGACAAGGTCAAATTGTGTAATATTAACGCAAGAACCAATGACCCTTCTTCTTCCAGACCTTCTTCTTCTGCCAACTCCAAGTCCAAAGGAGTGGCCAACACTGTGGTCATTAGATCACCATCCTCGATAACAACTAATCAATCTCAACCTTTTACATCTCCAAGCATCACCAAACAATTCCAATAATGGTACATCCAGCATTCATACACTTCACTTGGAGAATCATACGCTTCCATTTTGGAAAAACTCATCAAGCAGGGGGTCCTCAATCTCCCTCCAATTTGACAACCTCAATTTGACCCTTCAAAAGCCCTCCCTACATGGTATAGGGAGGCCGACTTCTATCACTATCATCGCATCCACGGCCATGACATCGACAATTGCCAAACCTTCAAAAACATAGTCCAAGACATGATCAACAAGGGGGATCTTGTTTTGGATAACCTGAACGCCTCACCTAACCAACACATCAACATCTTCAAACAACCATTCCCAAACCATCCTCCTACCTAAAATAATGTCCAGATCATGGCCGATAGCTCCCACGAGCATGACATACACACGGTCAACACGGTCTCACCTCTTGTCCTTGACCAACCTCCTTCACAGGTAGAAGATCCAGCTTCTCCTATTCATCCATCACAGGTAGAAGAACCCTCTTCTCCCGTTAGTCCTCCATCGACCTCTCTTATACTGGAGGACGCCTTGACCATACCTATGCCATTAGCCACACCTTCGTCTTTCCTCCTACCAATGGAGGACCCTACCTTGCCTACTCCTCAACCACAAACAGAGGGCACAATCATCCCTGCCCTCTGCCCTCTTGAGGATCCGCACTCTCCTATTTCTTCTCCACTAAGAGAAGACCCAGTCTCTCCACCCATTTCGACCAAGGAAGACCCAATCATGGTTTCCTCTTGCCTTTTGCCTGAGATTACTACATCTCACTCATCTCTGTCCACATCTGAACTCAAACCCGCATCTAACCTCACCTCACACAAAGGTGGCTCTCAACCCAAACCAAAAAAGGCCACTAAACCACACCGGAGGACTCCTCCCCCACCTTCATCATTACCTTCAATTTTAGGCCCACACCCATCCACTTTAATAGGAGTGCTTCCCACTCCCACCTCTCATAGAGGTAACTTGCCTCCATTACTCTCTCAACCCATCAGACATATATCTCCTCCAATCCATTGACCAATGCCTCCTAAACCAAAGTCATCAACCCCCACTACAACAAGACACACAAACCCATTAGCAGGTTCTTATGCCTTGCTATTACAGCAATTGTTGCAATCTTCTCACATCAACCTCTCACCTCTTAAACCATATCAATCTCTCAGACCAAAACCACCCTGGTTCAACGACACTCAGATTTATGCATATCATCGCACACCTGGGCACGACACTGAGCATTGTTGTGCCCTCAAGGTTGTCATTCACCAATGTCTGGGGAATGACACCCTTCTTCTTGACCACATTAGCAACAAGCCTTCAACACCACCCCACTCATCGACTCTCGGATCAAGACCATCTTGGTTCGACAACTCTAAATTCTGTCACTATCATCACACCCCGAGACATGACACTGAGCGTTGTTGCACTCTTAAAGCTATCACTCATCAACATCGAAGAAAGGATACCCTTCTCATCAAGGATCCTCTTGACCCCCCTTCGACAAATCATCAATACCGACCCATACTTCTCCAACTTCATCACTTAAATCAGGATCTCCACGCCAGACTATGGTCTCTTTGCCGCCTTTAACCCCCTTATTCAACATCAACACAGTCAATCTGACCACCAAGCCTCATCCGACCTTAACCAATCTGTCTAATATTCTCCCTACCCGCTGGAGGAATTCAATTTTCATCCCAGCCTCGACCAACCTTTCGACCCAGTCTCGACCAAATATCAATCACTCTTTTAATCCCAAACCTCGACTACACATTCAACCCAGCCTCGACCAGTCTCATCCGACCAATCATCGACCTAATACCAATTTCAACCCAACCATCAACCAAATATCAACAAATATCGACCATGACCTCAACCAATCATCAAACCAGACCATTGACTAGACCATCGACCAGACACTAACCAATCATCAATCATGACCTCGACCAAACATTCAACCCAAACATTTAACCGACCTTTTTATCAAAACATTCAACCAGTCTCGACCAATCAGTGACCATATCAATCATCAACCCATCCAACATCAATACGTGACCAATCTGGAAAGAGGCAAATGGGGCAAGTTTGTTCCTAATTGACTCAGACCTTATCATAAACACACAAGCATGGCCCAGGGACTTATCAGATCCTAAGCCCCTTTTTATGACTTGCATTTGCGACCATTCTATCGTTAGTCGAGAACTCAATCACTTGATGTTTTACTTGAGCTCGTCCCTTGAGCAACCCTCTATCATTGTCATTCCTATTCCTTTCAACCCTATTTCCCCAACACTTCATCAACCCTTTTTTGTCAAGCAGTAATGCTTTGTCCTAATAAAAGGGAACCCTTAATCCTCTAGAGGCTCGTCCATGGCTAAAAACTTTAGTCAACAAAACATATCAAAAATGGGATACCTATCATATCAAAGGTCATAAACTCTAAATGTAGACTGTTCCCTTGAAGGACAGCTACATAATTGTTGTATTTACTAGACTGCTCCCTTGAAGGACAGCTAGGCCAAGACATATCAAAAACATTTAAAGCAAAGTATAGACCACTCCCTCAAAGGATGGCTATGACTAAATATTGCTATAGATAGCACTCTTTTTGAAGCTTCCCACATCGATCAGCTTCACATATATGACCACCAAGCAAAGCAACATCCCTACGCAGGCTTCCTGCATTGATCAGTCTGCACCACCAAAAAAAATGACTGACAAACTATCAAGTCATGGACATGCCTATAGTCATTCTTGGGTCACCTATAAAAGGGGCAAGGTTATTCCCACCACCAAAAAGGGTTACCCCATCCTCTCATATCACATATTCCTACTTATCACCCCAGCATACTTAAGGGACTTCGAGCTCACTTAATGTCAAGTGATTCAATTACTTCTCTAGCTCAACCACTAGTCAACGACATGATGCATGAACGGGGCTTTTGTTCTAACAACCCCTATCTATGCTATCATTTTGGTCCTTGTCAATGAAAGAGCGATTCACCTTTCACTTATCTTTCACACTTTGGTCACATTTAACCAAACTTTTTTCTACCTAACCAACCAATCTAAACATTTTCAGACCAACAACATGACATCATGACATCATCCTAGTCCTTTTCACATAGTTTCTATGGACACCAATACACATGGAAACTATCGACTAGACACAATTTATGTTAAGCATAAACCAATACTTGTTGAAGCATAAATAGACCTCAATTCATTTTTATCATACATCCATCACGCCTATGGAAAATTGCTAGGGATGAAAGACCCCTCGACCAATGTTATAGAATACACCATCACACAATATGGAAAAGGCTGTAACATATTTTTCTCTTCATCATTTCGACACATGACCAAACCAATCTATCAACCTCCTTGACCCCTCTGTTCGAACTACATTGGTCTGAGGCCCTATGACCGGGGCTATGTAGGCAGCACTCAGTTGACACGATGTTTTCTAGGGTTAGCTCAGCCATCCTGTTTATTCATCTCTCAGATAGACAAACCCCTTTTTTTCTTCATCACTCGACCTTGACCTTGACCAAAACCAGTCTATCGACCACTTTGACCACCTGTCTACCACTCGGACCCTTCCTCCCTTTTAGGGAGAACTACATTGGTCTGAGGCCCTAAGACTGGGGCTATGTAGGCAGCACTTAGATGACATGACATCTTCTGGGGTTAGCTCGACCACCCTCATTTGTTCATCTATCTAATGGACAAACCATTCCTCTCTTTGACCATGACCTTAACCTTGACCAAGACCAATCCATTACCTTTGACCCTTCCTCCCTTTTAGGGAGAACTACAGTGGCCTGAGGCCCTTCACACAAGGGCTATGTAGGCAGCACTTAGATCACATGACGTCTTCTGAGGTTAGCTCAGCCACATCATTTCATCCATCCATCCACCTCGACCAATGACCATTGGAGATCATGCTTATCTCCTCCAACCATGACCACTTCCAAGACCACTTTGCCTTGGTTGTTTTTGCATGTATGATACCTCATGACTGGTTAGCAAAATTATGTGTAGACCATTTTTGACCCTCACAAGTATAGGATCGCAAGCCAGTTGATCCCCACTATTTGTGACTTTTTCGTGTTTCTAGGAGCACTTCCTAAGCCGAGGATACCTGGAACACGATGACCCATTAGAGCTACAGCTTCGATTGAATAACTCGATCAGCTATGACCACATGATGGGGCCCAATTATTTCAATTTTGGCACTCCTCGACCTTCGACCTGCGATAATTTGACCTGACCATCTCGTGAAGTAGTATATGCGCAATCACGATTTTTGCAGTGTTCACACTCCATCTTCACTATCTTCATCCACTCTTTGTCAAATCGACACCCAATTCCAAGTTCCCTTCCCTCAACTCCTAATTTGAGGGGGAATACCTCATCCATAATCGGGGCAACCAACCCTCCTATATTTGTCTTGTAGTTCACTTGAACAACCAACAAGATGAAATCAACCTTATCCCACACCTGGGGCAATCAACTCCTATTTTTGTCTTACAGTTCATCCAGAATAACCAACAAGACAAAAAGGGGCAAATTTAGACACCAAAATCATGTCTACTCCCTTGGTCATCCCCCTCATCCTCTCCCCCCTTGGTCCCCTTTGTCCACTTTGACACTCCTAACCCATGTCTTGTTAATTTGAAATAATTATCTTATTTTAAGTTAATAATTCCCTCTCCCTTGCCACCTCACCACCCTAGGATGCCCTTCTTTGGATTCCCTTCATCCCCCCATAACCCATTTATGACCCCCATTTCATTCTCCCATGCCTATTTATCCACCTTCGACCGTTTCTTCCTCGGACGCGCTGACCCAACAGTTGGGAAAATGGACGAAAGGCTATTTTTAGCCTTTTTCCTACCTTCCAACCACCGATGTCGGTCAATTGTCAACCGACGTTGGGGATATTGCCAACGTCAGTTGCCTTCATAACAGTTTTCTACATCTGTTATCCCCCTTGGCCCCTGCTCTTCATCTGACTCTAGAATCCTTGAATCTTCAGTCTTCGACCATCTGCCACTCTGCCAATCAATCTGCCAACCTTCAAACCAGACCTCTCACTCTCCCTCTCATAGGGCTTCTACACCAGCAATAGCATCAGTCTTCTACACCAGCAACAGGTCCTCCACACAGGCTACATCAACAATAGGTACAGGTATCAGCAGCACTCCTTCAGCAGGCCACAGGTATGTATATTGTCTGTGTTCTCATTATGTTTTCAGTTATTGCTTTCAAGTAATATCACCCCCCAGACCAGAGTGTTAACCAAACCAGACTCGAATCCTTATTTCTCTGTCTCCCTATTGCCTCTATCTTTTGTCTGACCATACACTTTGTCCATTATCCCTGCAACTCTGCCCAAACCTCTGCACAGACCATT